>BRYC01000722.1:9171-30232 GCA_030267985.1 Parmales sp. scaly parma | reverse complement strand
CATGTTCTCGTTGGGCGTGTTGCTCCACTACGTTCTGACGAGCGGCGAACACCCGTTTGGAATTGGGAAAAAGAAGAAAACATATCAAATAGTAACGAACATTGCCAGCAAAGGGGAGCCGAACTTGAGCTTGCTGAAGCAGCAAGGTTTAGAACGGGGCGGGGCCGAGTGCGCGATTGGCCTAGTGAGAGGACTTGTGAGCCACGTGCCAAGTGAGAGAGGCGACGCGGGTTATGTGTTCAACCACCCGCTCTTCTGGAGTGCCGAGGAACGCTGCAGGTTTATCGTCGAGAGCTATACACGAGATTCCTTCGTTGGCAAATTTCGTGGGTCTAAGGAATCATTTCCGGCGGGCGGAGATTGGCGAGAGATGGTCGACTCGAGCTTGTGGAGCGGGAGTTCGAATTCGATTGGGACGTTGATTTCCACGCGGAATCAGAAGGGAAAGTCGTTTTTCTACAAGAGCACAGTTTACGATTTGGTGCGGTTTGTGAGAAACATCCACGCGCACTTCAACGACTTTCTTGTCGACACGCAACACCCCCTCGTCGGAGCGCTCGGTTTGGATGCGAACACGATTGGGATTTGCAAGAACTCCCTCTCGCGAAGGCAGAGCATACTAGGTAGCTACATTAGCGCCAAAGTTGGCAGCGTCGAGCTGCTTCTTTACGTAAAACTCTATTTTGGTTCTTCTAAAATTAAATGCACCCTCTTCGCATCTTCCTCCAAAAATGTATCGATATTCACGAACTCAGCGAGTTTTAGCGGTGCAGGAGAATTGTGATTGTCCCCTCCGTTAATGATGATGACCTTTTTTCTCGCCTCCTCGCCTAAAAACTTGCTGATCGCTTTCCAGGCAAATATGGCGATGCGAGGAAGCGGATAAATAATGCATTGTTTTGTCCGCCCTGGAAAGTGTGCGGGCAGCATCTCGTTGATTGCCCTGACCATGCCCAAAAATGCCGAGCTAGCTGGTGACTGCGCCAAGCGAAGCGGGGCGCATTTTCAACGAAGCACGAGAGCAGCGAGCGAGCAGAAATAGTTGAGTAGGTTAGTTCAGTGGTGGATGTAGCCGTATAGCAATTTCGCACGGGCGAGCAGCGAGCGAAGCGAGCTAGTCACAACTAGTGCATGGTGTTGCTGGCGAGCTAGTAAAAAAAATATATATAGCGTTGCTGGCTCGCTTCGCTTCGCTTCGCTTCGCTTCGCTTCGCTTCGCTCGCTAGTCGCTTCCCACTCTTTTGTCACAAGGCTCGCTCGCATCGCTCGCTCACCGGGTTTGTGTAATTGGTGCCAGGCTCCTTCAAGTTCCCAGCTCGAACGTCGATCATAACAGTAACCTTTCCCCTCGCGTC
Source organism: Parmales sp. scaly parma (assembly GCA_030267985.1). Lineage (NCBI taxonomy): Eukaryota > Bolidophyceae > Parmales > Parmales sp. scaly parma. The sequence continues at coordinate 28,877 of BRYC01000722.1, read as the reverse complement.
ATCAGAGTCGTGATCTTCGCCCCCAAATGCCGGATCGAACATATTCCTCACTAATGCGCCCACCGCTATAGCATACAGCGTAGGGTCTATTTTGTTGTCAAACCTTGCCCCTTGAATGTACACACACGGAGCCCCGTCGTTGTCAACCCCCCCCTTCCGTATCCAATTTTTAGGAATTAACTCCATTGCCAAGTCGGCGTTTTCCTTCGAGCAATCGTTTTGCATCCAATCGCGGTGCTTTTCAATTATAGCAACCGATTTTGAAATTGAAATTTTCTTGGTTTTCTTGCTTCCTTCATTATTGGGAAAGAACCGCGGGAAGTCAGACTCTCGCCCAAATTCGTCATCTGGAAATCTCTTCCGCAAAACTTCGTGCAACTCGCTGGCAGTTATTAAATCGTGGTTGTCTTCCTTATATCCCATCATCCTGCTCATTGACGCCCGCACGCTGCTGCGACGAGAGGCTGAACGCGTGGATCTTCTCGGTGAAGAACTGCACTTCTGCCCCCCTACACTATCTTCATCATTGTCGGCATTATTATTATTCGAACTCACAAGGAAGTTGAAAAATGAAGGAATCCACCCGTCGTTTGCCTTCTCATCTATGCTCTCAAGCCTTCTCTTTATTCTTGCGTTGTGGAAGTCTTCGCTCTGCTTTCTCGTCCTCTTACCCTGCTCCTGCCCTTCCCCCAGAACTGCTGCTTCATCTTCCTTAAGTGTAAGTGAGTTTGGATTAAATGTGCCAAAAACTTGTTTGTTGATGTGGTCGAGATCATCGCGTATAGAGACCGACTCGAACGGTTTTTCCTTTTTTCGCTTCTTTAAACATTTGAATATCATTGAACAGGTGTTTGGCATGGAGAGCGCAACCCCAGAAAATAATCTGCAAAAATTCCAAAAAAATTCTTTAGTTTTTCTCCAAGTGTCCAACTGAAGAACCCAACAAATTTATATCATCAGTATATATTATGGCTGCACCAGCTCTCAACCTTGAGCAATACCAAAAGAACTATGGGTGCGGCATCCCATCCTGGTCTCCCCTCTATCACGAGGATCCGGAGCCTGCTGCCAATCCAAACATGGTCGGTGGAGTTCTGCTCCCCCCCAATATGCGAACAGTAGACCAGGACGCCATTTCGTTCGGCTTGAACGTCTTGAGCGGAAAGGACGAGAAGGGCAACAAGACAAAATCCCTTGGTTGGAGCAAAGCTGAAACTGCCGAGGGTTGCAGAATTCGCGACTATGGTTCGGGAGTTCCGCATTGGAGTCCTCTTTACGGTGGCTCTGAGTGGCGAAAGGAGGAAAACAAGCAAGGGCAGATCCGGTACAAGAACTTTCGTACTGGTGAAGTCACCGAAAAGCCCAGTGACAACATATCATAGCTCATATCATGCTCTTCATAAAGTAGATATCAATTTAACTTCATATTTTTCATCCCAGTTTCCACATTCCCGTTTTCCTTGTAAAATTTTATGGCCGCCTCCAGCTCGAAGAGCTCAACGTCCTCCTCGTCCCCGTCACTGTACTTGATCCGGAACAATTCCGGCAAATCCGCGCTCTTGTCAGCTTTTAAATACTCGATAACAACCCCTTCATAAATCTCGTCGTCGAAGGGCTTCATGACTTGGTTGCCTATGTAATCGCGCCCACTCTTTTCCTTCGCTACCAGCACTTCCACGTTGTCAACGTTGTTGGGTCTGCTCCAAGTTGTTTCCATCGTAACCGTGTTGTAGAAGTACGTCTTGCCGCTATTCTGGTCCTTCGCCTCTCTCCAAATTCCAGCTCCGTTATTCTTCCCATCGTCCTGAGGTTTTGCCCCCTTCTCTCCCCCCCCCTCCTTCTCCCAGAACGCATCCCTCGCCCTCTCAACCACGTTCACCCACTGCGTCCTCAAGTCCTCGCTATCGGCGCACAGCAGACTGCTCTTGCCGTTCATCGTCTCGACTATGAAAGGGAAGCTCAATTGGGTTTTGATCAAGTTAACATTTGCCACTGCTCCCTTGGCCACCCCCGTCACCTCAACGCTGTCTGCGCTCGTCTTGTAGCACCTCTTGATGTTTCGCACCTTGGTTGCTCCCAGCACACACGACGCGCTGGTATTATCAGGGCTCTTGTAGTAAGACAAGGTGTCGTCGCTAATTACGAAGAATCGCCTCTTGTTGCTGCTCAATTTACCACCGGCCTGCCCCCCGGCCTTCTTCACCAGCCAGCCGCTCAGGGATCCGCTGCCGAGCATCTCGGCCGACTTCAAATTCACCACGGTCTTCTTTCCCTCCTCGTCGTGAATCCTGTGCCTGCCGAGGCGCAGAATTGTTGTGGACAGGTGGCAGACCAAGTCGCCGTGGCCGTTCTTCCTGATAAAGCCTTCCAAGTACATCGAAAGCCACTCGCTGGGGGGAAACTTCCTGATGCACACCTCCATTAGGTGCCAGCCGCGCTCGCGGCTTTCGGCCGATGGGTTGAGTTGGAGCTGCTTCATCAGCTGACAGAAAGTTTCGTCCTGGAGCTCCGGATTCTCCAAGCTCAACCGAATCACCTCGTCGATAAACACGTCCCTGTACATGCTGGGCCTGTCTCCCATGTACCCCATCACGTTCTTAAACTGCAGCAACGCAATCCTCGCAACTTCCTTCTCCTTCGCCTTGCAGTTGACCCCCACTTTCTCTCCAGATTTCAGCTTCGTCAGCGGAGACCTCAAATCGTCAATGGTGTGGAACAGCATTGCCTGTGCCGACGTGGGTTGGGTTATTAGTTTGGTTTTGTAGAGTATAAATATTGATATTTTATATATATTTCGCTCACCTCCATCTTCCTCCGCATCCTGGAGTTTGGCACCGGGTCGTCCCACCGTCTTCCCACGAACTCATCCCTCGACTTGAGCACGCTGCAGAACTCGAACTCGTACGAATTTCCGCTGCTCTCGAAGATGATGTCGTGCAGGCGAATCCACGTCTCGACCATCATGTCAATGTCCCCAGCTTTCTCGGCAAAGTCGAGCTGCATTCGCAGAAATTTGTCCAAGGGGAGGCCGATGAAGGTGCGCAGTAGCTCGATGTGGGAGTTGTTGTAGCCAACGGAGGTTGCCCGAGTTATGACGGGGAGCATGTCGATCTCTCGCTCCAGTGACCAAATTGCGGCGCTGGCCTCCTCGATGATCTCGTCAATCTTCATCAGCAAGTCTCGCGCGGCGCTAACCACAGGCTTGTCGTAGCCAATTTCTTCCGCCGACGCCAGCGACTCGACCAGTTCCTGCCGGTTCGCGTTCAAAATGGCCTTCTCCAAGCCCTCCCTCAGCGCCTCGACGATGCTCAGCACCTCGTGCGCCTTCTTAAGGCTCTCCCGCCACTCGAAGTTGTCGCTCTTCTCAATGTTGAGCCTCTCGCACTGGTACACGTGGTGGTTCAGCGCCTCCTCGTTCCACGCGTCGCAGGCCAGGTTCATTCTCTTGATGATCTCCTCCACGACAGAGTAGCGGAGGGAAACGTCCTGGCCGATGACGTACTCGGTCTCGAGCGAGGCTGCGCAAAACGAGCGAGCCAAACGAATTGAGTGGGTTAGTTCAGGTAGTGGACGCGGTGGTGTAGCCATTTCGCTCGCTCACCATCCATGTCGCGCGGCTTTTCGCTCAGCACCCCCTCGAGCGTTTCGATCGTGGCGTTGGCAGCGACGAACTCGTCGCCGACCGAGCGCCTCCAACGCTTGAAGAAAACCACCACCTCTTTCACAGTACGCCTTAGCCGAACCATGTACCTGCTGTGCATCAGAGACTTTTGGTCGTTCGGGTGGGTGATTCCGAACAAGTTTGCCTCCTTGATCGCGCCCTCCAGCATGCTTGTGGAAATTGAGGTGCCTGGGGGGAGAGATTCCGCCGGCCCAAGTCGTTCGTGCTTCAACGCAAGGGTTACGTTGTGCATGAGCTCCTTCTCCTTCAAGACCCGCTTGAGGGCCGTTTCCGCGTGAGTTTTTTCCTTCTTCACCAAATCCACAGTGCTCAGTTTCTTCTTCTCAAACGCTTCCGCTTCCTTGATCGCCGCCCGCAAAATTTCTTCGCTTGGGCAGGGTTTCTCATCCAAGCTTGCCTTTAAATGGTTGACGACGTTGTCAAACTCCTTGCACAGCGAGGTCATCAGCTCGACCTCTGCCCTGATGATGTTCTGAGCGCTCAAGGCGTGCTCAGAAGTCAGGTCGCAAATGTCGGACTTTTCCCTCGCCATCGAATCGAAGCTCGCCCAAGGATTGCAGCCAACCTCGCTCACGCAGTCGTGAGCCGCACAGTCCGCCACCGCCTGGCAGGCGGCTGCACGAATTTTCGAAGTGTACGCTGCGAGCTGGAGAAGCTCGCGAGTGGAAGACTTCTTGCAGCCGTGGGACGTGGTTTCGGACACCGCCTGCGCCGAGCGAAGTGAAGCGAGCCAAACGAATGAGTGGGTTAGTTCAGTAGTGGATGTGGGTGGTTGTAGTCCTTTCCGCACGTTCGCTCGCTCACCTTGTCCAAGAACTCCGTGTTCAGCGTGGGTGGGATGCACTTGTTTCGGAACGCCGTCTCTCCGAGCGTGTTGATCAAGTCGTTGGCAAGCTTGATCTCCTTCAGCAAGTGGTTGAGGAGCTGCAGGGCCGGGGCTTCTTCCTCGACACCCATGCCATCGCCGTACTTTTCCTTCAGCCTGTGGAGGCGATTCAGCGCGTCGGACAGTTCGGATTCGGACGGGTCGGCGGAGTCAAGGTTGCGCCTAAAGATTTCTCTGCACTCGCGCTTCTCGGCAACTTGCTCGTAGAGCGCCTCGGCCCTCTTGAAGAGGTCGGTTTGCATTTCGATTTCTCGGCCGAGCTCGACAAGCTTCTCGAAGTTCTCGTCGATCTCGGTGAGGTCGACGGTCACGAGGGTTTCGAACTGCTTCTCCAGGTCTCGCTCAGTCTCGAGGCAGTATTTCAGGCGCTCAAGGCGCACCACGTCGTGATTTCTGAAGGAGATGGCTTGGGCAATGTTCCAACCATCGATTGCCATGTCCAGATCGCGCGTGGATTTGGATGTATTGTACTTTTGCCTGACAACCTTGAGCTGCTTGTTCAAGTGCCGCGCACGGGACGACCGTGACATGCACTGCATGATTACAATCGCCGTGTGCTCCACTTCCTTGCGAGCTTCTCGCAAAGGGTGCTCTTGAGGAGCCTTCCAGAGCACGAGCGAGTTTCCGACCTGCACCGAGCGAAGAAGGTGCGAAGTAATGGAGTGGGTTAGTTTGTTTAATTTGTTTAGTTTAGTTTAGTTCAGTTCAGTTAGTAGTAGCTCGTGCTCGTCTTCCACAACCCTCTCCCGCTCCGCTCGCTCGCTCACCTGGCAGTTTCCAACCTCCTTGAACTTGGAAATTTTGGCCAGCTCAACCACAAGCTTGCTGCACGCAGCCTTCCAATTTTTTATTGTGGAGGGTGACTCAACGGTTGACTTGGCGAGCAGCCAGAACTTTCTATAAAATCGCAAGTGCGACAGCCTGAATGGGTATCCCTTCTTGCGAATGTCGACTGCCTCAAACACCCCAGAATAGAGCAGCTGCTCCTCAACCATGTGACCCAGATACTCCAACGGAGTCTTTGTCGGATTGGGCTTGATGCAGCGGATGTAGTGGGGCTGAGTGGACTGGAGCATGCTCATGAGCCCAGTGAGCTGGTCGGAGAACTTCCGAGACTGAGTTTTGTACTTTCCGGTGGATGTGCGCTCCTCAGAGACGCGGTCCACCTCGCCGGAGAAGAGCTCGTTGGCCAGGAGGTGGATGGAGGAGGTTTTCATCAAGGTGGACAGGTCATCGAGCATGCGGTCTTTGTTCTTGTCGAGGAAGGAAGCCACCTCGTAGGAGACCTTTCCGGCATAGTGGTTGACCTGGAAAGTGGTAGGTTTCTTGAAGTCAGCCCCGAACCGAGCGTGGGTTTTAAAGGTACTCTTGCATTTATTGAGGAAGCCAGTGTCAGAGCCTCGGGGGGTCACGACCTCATCGTCCAGAGTGTTGAAGAGAGATTTTTTGGCCGAGATGAGGTCGATGACGTCCTGTGGGTGTGGGTGTGGGTGTGGGTGTGGGTATGGGTGTGGGTATGGGTGTGGGAGGTGAGGGGGGATGTCGAGTTGTGTTAATTTGCGAGTTTCAATGATGAGATGTTGCTCACAATCCTTACCTGGTTGGAAATGTATACTACATTCTCGAATGGCACCCCCTCACTCTTGTAGAGTTGCTCCTCCATGTCAAAGGTGTGACTGGTGAAGTGCTGCTGCAACTTCTCATTCGCAAAGTTGATGCACAGCTGCTCAAAGCTGTTGATGGCGAAAATCTCAAATCCGAAAATATCCAAAATGCCAATAAACTTCAAATTGGCAGTACTGCCAGTCGTCTCGGTCTCGCTGTTGATCCTCAACACGATCCAGTTGAAAAGCCGACCGTACAGCTCCTTAGAGAGCGAGTCGCGGGCGGAATTCGCTGCCGCAGTGTCGAGATTCGCCTTGATGTTGGCGACGGTGCGGTGCGTGAGGCACTCGCAGAGGGCGGACTGGTCGACACCAAGGAGGGTGGCAGCCATGGAGATTCCGGAGGTGGATTTGTCAGACTGCTCAATTACGGACTTTCGACGAGTGCGAGTGTTGGAGACCGAGGATCGACGCCGGCCGCCAGGCAGTGGGGCGCCCATCACGGTGGATCCTGCAATTAAATTTGGAGGGATTGATTTGGTTTTGGATTAGAGTGAGTGATGAGCTGCGATGCGCTGTGAAACGAGTTATCTCACCTTCACCGTCAGCAGACTCCGAAAAGGACACTTGCCCTAAATGGAGAATCGTGGCAACGATTGTCATCATCTCCTTCCGCGTAGTCTCGTCGAAACCGAGGTCAGAGAGAGCTTGAACAAGCTCGTCAAACTCCTTGCAGTCGTTGACATGCGCCACAGTTACTTCCCCGCCGGTGGTCAGAATCTTGTACTCCGAGGGAGGGTTGAGCTTGAACTGAGGAAACTTCTTCCTGCTGCAGGCAAGCTGGTACAGCACGTGAAAATTCCTCTCTCCCTGGGCTGGATTCACGACGCGAGACTTTTCCAGCAGGTAGTTTACGGTGGCTGAGCCGCAGATGGAGTACCTGGAGCTGAAGAACACCTGAGTAAACTTTCCGAACCGAGAGGAGTTGTCGTTTCGGACAGTCTTGGCGTTACCAAAGGCTTCAAGAACAGGGTTGGCTTGTAGGATTTTGTTTTCTCCAAAGTGATGTGGATTTAGTACAATTCAGGTTTTCAATTCCCCCTCGGATATTTTACCACTCAACTCACCTATAGACGTCATCTCAGACTCGCCATGATCGCCAAGAGCCACTTCGCTGAGCAAGTGCAAACACTGCTTCGTCGCCTCCGTCTTTCCCGCACCACTCTCCCCACTGATCAAAATCGACTGGCACCTGTCCTCAGTCCTCATGGACCGAAAAGCGTCCATCGCAATTCCAAACACGTGAGGGTACAGATCCTGCGGGTCCTTCCTGATGAAGTCCTCGATAACCTGCGGGGTGTAGAGCGGAAGCATCTTGTACGGATTGATGGCGATCAGAATGTCGCCAACAGAGGTGTAGATTTTTTGGGAGGCGCAACGACGTCGTAGGTTGTCAATAATTGAAGCTTTGTGAACTTCATCCATTTTCACCAGGTCGTCATAGAGCATGGAAAGATGCTCAACAGAATGTATTTCATCCAATACGTCAGCAGCTGGCACGGTGAATGTGCGGGAAGTGGTAAGGTCAGACACTGTGGCGGATGTGCCGGTAAGTTTTGTGAGTTTAGTCGGGAGGTAAGCATGAATATCGTCCTTGCACCAATAACTTCCTCCTTCCTTAGGAGGTGGGGGTGGGGGTTTAGCCATTTGGGGGAACTGGAATGCAATCAGAACAGTTAAATTTATTTTCTTTTTCGAAACACAGCTGGGATTTTTCTTGTTCCCTGATTTCTTAAAAAAATGAAGTTTATAACGAAACGACCCAAGAGAAACTAACCAGAATTGTGGATGGGCTTCTTCCGGAAGTCGCCGAAAAAAAGGGTTCCAATTACAGCAGCAACCACAACCACACCAACCAGCGAACCATCAACAAGCACAGGTGATGGCTACTCGACTGTCCATCGCGACTTGCAGCAGCAACAACATCAGAAGACTCGTCCAGGAATGGAGCGATTACCGCCTTGGATCAAGGTAACAGACTGGACTGATGGGAAATTAACAAGCCTCCTCACAAACCTCTTTACCAAATACGATGAAAGAAGAATCGGGGCAGTGGCAAGGATGTCAGAGAACTTCAGGGGAAAAGAGCTGATATGTTTATCCACGCTGGCTAGAGAGTTTGAGATTGAAGGGGATGATTGGGAGGAGGTTGTCCACGCGGGGTTGGAGAAGCAATTGAGCGTGGGTTTGATGGAGCCAGACGAAGATGATAGTGATGAAAACGATAACAATAACAATAACAACAACAACAACAACAACAACAACAACAACAACAATAACAACAATTTTAGGCTGCATTCAAATCTGCAAACGGAAAAAATCGAAAAAGAAAAAGTGGAAACACAACACGCACAACACGAAAGCCAGATGCAGCAGTACCAAATTTACCAGCAGCAAATGCAACAGTACCAACTTCAGCAACAGGCGTATGTATTCCAGCAGCAAAAAGCCCAACAGGCGCAACATCCACCGCCAACTTTCACAGCAAGCCCCCCCCCAGCCGAGGCCAACAATAATGTGTACGAGAAGGAATGGGCGGCGTACTACTCCGCTCTAGCCGCACAACAAAATGTTCATGCCGAGAGACCATCCACTCCCCCGGCAGTCGATGAGATCGAAGAGACGCAGATCGAGATTGAGAACAACGTTGCTGACGCCGAGTTTTCGGCGGGTTTGCTGGACGGTTACATGAAAAGCGTTATTAAGCAGGGGGGCAAACAGGGGAAACGCGCGACATTGAGTTTGCACGGGCTGACTGATGGGGAGGGGGGGACGGCAGAGGTGGTGGAGGAGGAGGGGGAAGGGGAAGGGGGGTGGGAGGAACCGACGGAGAACATACACCACAGCTACAAATCGAACGTTCCACCAAACGAACCGCAAACTCGACCAACGATGACCTATAAACTTATCCTCACGGCGTTTTACGCCGCTTACAACCCCTCAAAATTGGGCAGCATCGACTTTATTCTATCAAGCGCTTCGGGCGACGATAAGGAGCTAATTCTCAAGTCGCTTGAGGAGAAGTACGGCGTGCCCGCGTCAACGTGGAACGATATTTGCGAGGGGAAGTGGCGCGGGAGGAAGAGCGTGAGCTACTTGGACTACGACGCGAGCGCGATCCAAGAGCAAATGAAGAATAGCGTGTTCAATGAGCGGAAAGTTAGGCTCACGGGAGGGAGCTACAATCAGAGGGGCAACACGCTCAATTTAGTTGTTCACTCGGCGGAGAATTTGACCAGCGAGCTCCCTGCGGAACACTGCTTCTGTAGAGTTAGTCTGGTTCTGAGCAACAACAGCGTGGTCATCGAGAACGAGATCGAGAGCAAGCCGGTCGAGCTGACGGAGGGCACCGTTAACTTCGACACGTGCGTGCATGTGGAGGGAGCAGATGGAGAAGGAGTGCACGGGATTAGAGTTAGCGTGTGGGCAATGGACGAGTACACGAGCATGCTAGGGAGCGCGACAGTCACAATGGAGGATTATTTGACGCTCGACGCGCTTCACCAGAAGTTAGATTTGGGCAGGGGGCAGAGCGTCAGGGTGAGCTACTCGAACGACAATAGCTTGAACAGGGACAACATAGTTAGGAGGTGTGCGGTGGACAACGAGCTTGCAAGAACCAAGGATTTGCTCAAGGTTGCCGAGGATGAGAAGGAAAAAATTGCGGAGTTGTTCTACCAGATGGGGGAAGACCCCAAGAAAGTTAGTGGGACTATTCTCAAGTATTTCGACGGGCTGAAAAAGAGCGAGAAGAAGATTATGGAGATGAAAAATGATGATGTTGATATGCTGGCAACAGATATGAATGGGAATATGAGTATGAATATGAGGTTGGAAACGGAATTGCACGAGGAGAATTTCGAGAATGGGGACATACGAAGCGTTAGCACAAGTGGGACCAACAGCCACGGGAGGCGAAGAAGCCAACACTTTGTTGACGGCGACTCCATGCGCCCTAGACAATTCAAGGAAAAACCGCTGGACGTAAAAAGCCTTCACTTGCTAGGCCAGAGCGTGTGGGCACCTAACGGAGAAATGATTCATGAAACCAAGGATAAACAGGCTATGAAGGGACTGCACCACGGAGTGGTACCAGAATTCGAGAGGTGAGCGAGCGAAGCGAGCGAGTCTCGAAAAGGCTGCAGACGGCTACATCCACTACTGAGCCAACCCGCTCGCTGCTCTCGTTGCTTCGTTAAAAATGCGCCTCGCTTCGCTCGGCGCAGGATTACGCCGACCAATACGGGAACGACGGAGCCGACGTTCAAGAGTTCGGGTTCTGGACCCAGCAACAGTACTCTGTTCAACACACCGAACAAGAAATTGAGGGGGGAAACGGCCGGTGTGTATCACGTGAATGGCGGATTGTTGAGTGAGAAGAAGAGAGGCTACATGCTAAATACCCACCAGAACAACAACAAATTCGAAAATATCGCAAACAAGGACCACACAGACGGGGTTGATTTTTTGAAGCAACTGCGTGGGGAGCATGAGGGTAAAGCACGAGCTGTGGAAATGCAGAAAAGCGCAACGAAGCTGAAGAAGGGAACGGGGCACGACGTTCATTTGGTCACTAAAATTGATTTGGGGGGGAGTCGGGGGAAGGGGAAGGCGAGGGATGAGAAGGGAAGGGCGGTCCATGAAAAACCTTTTGGTTTGCACGAGTTTGATGATTAATTGAATGGTTTAAAATAGCAATAGCTAGGTTTTTTGCTTCAGAAAATTCGTACAGATCAGATCATGGTGATCGATCAGATTGTCTATGAGATTGTCTATGTCTATACGTCCATCCAGACGTTTTCCCCGGGACGCCTGCTGCTCCCACCGACGTCGCTGCACTTGGTCAGCAATGCCACTCTCTTGAAATTTCCTTGGGGGTTGTACGCCTTGTTGTGGTGCTCACCAATCGGCAAAGTCGCATTCGCAATGTCCTCCGGCTTCAGGACCGGGTAGCCGTTCAATTTATAGTGAATTGCTGGGTCCTCACCGTACATCCAAGCTCGCTGTGCCAACGTGGAGTTTTTGGGATCAGGGTCGTCCTTCCACACCTCCCCGGAGAGAGATTTGGGCTGGTTGCCCTTCTCCTTGACCGGCTTCTTGCTTCCTGCGAATATTTCGTTCTTTTTCGTTTTCATTGTTGTCGACTCGCGCTTCGTTGTCCCGAAGGCGTATTGGGAGTTTGATGTAAAGTGCTTTTCGGCATCTGCCGTGGCTTTGGGAAGAATTGCCCCGAAGCCCTCCTCTGGTGCACTCGACTTTCTGTCCGCGATACTCTCCTGGAACGTTGATTGCTGGGCCATTGCGAAGCCTCCGTGGGCAACATTTTCCTGTAGCTTTTTGAGGTTTTGTGCTCGAGAATATTTATGATCATCATCCTTGTGAACTCCCCATGTTCGGGAGGCATCGGTATCAAAGATCTTGTAGCCGTAGTCTAGGAAGGTGGAAGAGAGGTTAGGGTAAGATGATAGAACGATAAAGTAATGGTTTGGGGTGGGATGTTTGCTTGGCATGCTGTGATGGTTGGTATGAAAGAATTTACCTGCTATAATTCGACCTTCGGGAGACTCCTGCTGGATGCGATCTTCAAACCAGTTTCCAAGGCAAGCACTGTTACTAAAAGTTTTTATCGAGCTTTGCATTGCCATTCTGAAATGATGTATATATTCAGTTAAGCTTTAAGAAAGTGTGAAAAATAGATTTTTTTCCCTTTTCCCTGTAACAATATTTGTACGAAAACCTAACGTCCCTAACGTCAAGACCAGAAGAAATTACTTCATGAAGCACCTTCTTCTGAGTGCTCTCACACTCAATTTTTTTGCTTCGGCCATCCCAAGCTCAGCAACAGATGGCAATTATGTGTACTCAATTGCAAGCAACCCATACATTAGGATCAAGTGGCCTGCCCACAACCTTCCGACAACGTCCAAGCGTGTGGAGGCTCAGATTTTGAACCTATCTCCCAATTTGCTAGAAGCCAATGCGGTGTCAGTATGCTTCCAAAATTTCATGACCGACCTTCCTGACAACGACCCGAGAAGAATAAATCAGGTTTTGGACGATACTGTCGGCAACAGCTGCACGTTACTCGGTGCACAACACATTGACGTTAACAACCCTTACAGCGTGAATGACAGTCACTCCGCGATTAGCTGGACAACGCTGGACATTCCGGACAGTGTCAGTGATGTGAATGTTACCGTGGTGGCGAGTTTGAGGATTTACGACAGCATTGCAAGTCAAGCAAAGGTTAACTTCGAGTTCACAACGGACAGGAAGAAGACGCGGGAGAACACGGCGGTGTTCGATAACAATAACGATGTGGTGATGGCGGTGGAGAAAGCGTTCGGGTTGGCGAACAGCATGATTAGCAACATTGAGGCTGGGGTTTTGGAAATAGATGGCATGAGTGGGAACAAATTCAGGCACTTTCTCAACAACTTGGTAAGGTTGGTGGGCTGTGAGAACTACTTGGAGATTGGTGTGTGGGCTGGGAGTAGCTTTTGCAGGTAGGTGGGGATTGAAATTGTGTGAAGATTTGATGCAATAGATACTTACCGAACACACTCACACACACACACACACACACACACACACACACACACACACACACACACACTCAACACTTCGTCCAGCGCCATCAACAACAACTTCAACCTAGTCCATGCACTCGCCATCGACAATTTCAGCGAGTACGGGGGCCCCAAAGACGTCTTCCTCAATAACGTGAACAAGTTCAAGACCAACAAGGACTTGAAGAGCTTCCTGTACGAGGTGAGCGAGCGAAGCGAAGTGAGCGAGCCGTGTGGAAGACGAGACGAGACGAGAGTACGAGACTACTGACAAAACTGATATGATATGGAGCGCAGAGTGACTGCTGGAAAGTCGACCGAAATGCTGTGGCCAGCAATGGGCCGTTTCAAGTTTACTTTTTCGACGGACCGCACGAGCAGCAGGACCACTACAGAGCGATGATCGATTACTTCGAGTTCTTGGATGACTACAACGTGGTCATATTGGTGGACGATTAGAACTACGTTGACGTGAGAATTGGCACGCATAGCGCGCTGAGCCAGCTACCTTTGAAAATCATCTACGCACGCGAAATATTTACAAGTGAAAATGCGCCCAGCGACGTTGTGACTGACTGGCACAACGGACTCGGGGTGTTTGTGATTAGCAAGGTTATGGACAGGGGGGCGGAGAGCGTGAAGATCGATCAGTTTTATGCAAATCAACACAAAGAAGAACGGGTTTGGGAAGAATTTTGATGAAGACCACCAGGATAACGTATGGAAGGCACAGGAAAGCGATGGAATGTAACACGCTAATTCTGCATGCTTCCAAATGCTTCATATGAAAATATTTTGTAGAATCAAACGCCCGCTTGGTTTAAACAAAAAAAAGATTTTCGCAATTTTGTAATTTATTCGGTCGGAAAGTGATAATAAGAAAAAATTGAAATTTTCATGACACTCTTTTGCAAATTGGATCCTCTTTATATAAATCTATATTAGATACATAGGTTCCATAACGGTCGTCCAATAGGCCACAGGATCAATAAGTTTTAACTCAATTCGATGCCGGGGCCGGAACCGAACTCTCCAATTTTTTTGGATGATGATCTTGATTCTTTACGGGCAGCGGTTTCAAAGCTAAAGCAAGAGGTGAGGAAGTTGGGGTGCTTCAGGGGTGGGGCGGGGTGGTTGAGTTACCCGAAAAATATTATGGCTCAATCCGTGAAAAAGGATCGCAAATGTTGCTAGGATCTCTCTCCCACAACCATACTCATCACTCTTTCATTTCATCTCATTACATCCCACTAACTCTTATCCATCGTTCCTTAGAAACAAGATCTCCGAAACAAATTGAGCGAGGCTGTCGACAGCGTCAAGACCTTCCACAAGCAGCAGCGGCAGTTGTACGATGGATTCAAACTTTTACGAAGCAAATACGACGATTTGAAAGGGCACAACGCCGCAACGCTATGGGAATACATTCCCAAAAAACTTGGGGGCTACGAGGAAGTTTGCGAGAGCAATTTATCAATTTTTGAGACGAAGGATAGGATAGGCCAGTACAAGATCGGAAAGATTTTGGGCGAGGGCCAATTTGCCGATGTTCGAGTTTGTACTCACACTGACTACGAAAAGACATTTGCGATTAAGATCATGTACAAGGACAAGGTGCATAGCGTGAATTCTTTGCGGCGAATAAATAGCGAGGTAAGGAAATGGGGCCAAAGTTATGGAGAGGAAATTTAATTTAACACATTATAATTGCCACAACAACTCACAACACAACACAACACAACACAACTCAACACAACACAACACAACACAACATCCCATCACAACACAGATCGCCGTCCTCCGACGCGTACGACACACCAACATTATAAAATTCCACGACGCCATCATTTCTCCCAAGATTGTGTACCTGATTGTCGACCTCGGAGGGCAGGACCTTTTCGAATTTTTCGACAAGCATTTGGATGGCGTGGACGACGCGGACGCCCGGCAAATTGTGCTTGGCATCGTTCGGCCAATTAGCTACATCCACCAAATGGGAATTTGCCATCGGGACTTGAAGCCGGAGAACATTCTACTGCATGCAGAGCCCGGGCAGACGATCGACGTAAGCATGCTGAAAATTTGCGATTTTGGTTTGTGCTGCCAGAATATCAAGAAACACGACAAGGGGCTTAGCGAATTCTGCGGGTCGCCGGGGTTCTTCGCACCGGAAATGATTTTGAACGGGGGCCGTTACAACGGGTTGTTGGTGGACGTTTGGAGCATTGGCTGCATCATACTGGAGCTGACCTTGGGGCACGACGAATTTTGCAAGAGTTGGATGACGGCATACGATTACAACAGCATCCAGAGGGAGAGCATATTCGAGGATACAATCACGGATGCGGTAGAGGGGTTGGATTTGAGCAAGGTGAGTGTGCGTTCGAGCGAGCGAAGCTGCGTCCATTGCGATCGACCGAGCGGTAGCGAGGGAGGAGCTGCGTCCATCAAGCCGAGGGCAGCGGAAAGCCAAGCGCAGCATAAGGGGGGTGGGTGGGGGTGGGGGGGTCTTCCTCCCTCCACAACCCAAGTAATTTCCACACCTAAAAAATCTCAAAAATTGTCTCATCCAACTTCTTCCTAAACTGACTAAAAAAAACCTCTCTTAGCTGAGCGATGACATGCAGGACATGTTGAATCGGGTGTTGGTGATTGATCCAGATGCAAGGAGTTCTAGTGATGAGTTGTTGAAGAGCTGCTGGCTCAACGACCATGAAAGCTACACAGAACTCCACAGAAACTTGTTGGGAGAGTCAGAATCAAAATACTCGAGCGACGACAGCGCAAGGAGAGAGACAATGCAGAGCCCCCTCCCACAATCCCAATCCGAATCTAAAGATTCGCAAGATTCGGACAGTAGCAACAACAACAGCAGAAGTGGCGACGCATCACCCGCCTTCCTTAGCAATGACAGCAGCCAGCGAAATTCCGCCCTTGCAGAAGCGAAGGAAACCGAGACGGGCAGCTTGCATAACGGCGTGCCCTCCCACATGAAGCACGAGGCCGCATTGCGGCACCGCGTGGACAGCGAGAACGATTTGCAAATTTTGAACAAAATGAGCCCGGGCAGAGAGGCAAAGGGAATTCCGAAAACCCACCGAAGGAGCGAGACCGTCAACAGCCCGAAGCTTAACCAGCAGCAGCGGACGCTGTCCTCGAGCCCGCTCATGAGGAGCGCCGAGGCAAAGGAAAACTCAGCGAAATTTAAGGACAGTTTGAGCTTGAGGGCGAGGAGGCACTTTGCCGGGAGTGTTGAAACAGATATGCCAAAGGATATATCAGGAAGGGGAGGTGAGCGAGCGGAGCGGGGGGGGGTTGAGGAAGACGAGATGCGAGCCAGCGAGCGAAGCGAGCTAGTCAAAACTAAACTAAACTAAACTAACCCACTCAATTCGGATTCGCACCTTCTTCGCTCGGCGCAGGCAGCTCGCCCACCCCACTGTCCGCGCTGGATACGTCGCCGTCGTCGTCGTTGTCGTCGTCGCTAGTGAGTACGAGGGGTGGGAGTGGGAGTGGGATTTGGCGAGGGGATGGCGATGGCAGCAGGACTCCAGATGGGGGAGTTAGTCACAGCACCCGCAACTCGCACTCCTTCTCACCAAGCAACTTGAACACCCCGAGTTCGATGAAACTAAGCATCAATACTGGGTCGGGGCACGTGGACATGCACTTGCCTCCTATTGAGCCGAAAACTCCAAGTATAAATAGCGCAAAGAGGATGCTCAATACCTCCAATAAGATCATGGACAAGTATAATTATAACGGAAGTAATAGCAATAGCGATGACACAAGGGTAGAGTTTAACACCAGAAAGAAAAAAATACAGCGGGAAAAGAGCGATAACAGTATCAAGGAATTGGAGGATGAGACGAGCATGAGCTACGATCACCAAGAAGCTCAGGACACTGATTCGGGACCAGATTCAGGGTCACGGGGATAGAGGATAGAGGATAGAGGATTGGTGTGTCGGTTGGTATACCGAAATAATGTGCTAAATTTAACAGAGAACAGATTTTGAAATTGTTCAAAACATGCCAAGTGAATGTTAATGTGAAAACTAAAAAAAGGCAAAAAAAGACGAATTACCGAATAGGCCGTAAATCCATAGTATGAAGGGTTTCAGAAGCCCAAATTTGAGCACGGCGGCAGGTTCGGCCAGGCGCATCTTTTCCTGAGAGGGGATAGTCAAGGTACGGTCCAGATCAGGGGCAAGACACGCCAGAATCACCCGAACTTCAAACGCATAACGCCATTGAACGCGCATTTGTGGAAAAAAAAAAAGCCAAATTTATCATTTAAATACAACCAACTTCTGGAGAGGCCAAGCACTCTCACTCGCTATTTCCACATTCACTTGGGAACCAAAGATCGACAGGTACTCGTCCATGCTGCAAAAGTCATTTGACTTGCTACAAGCAATGAGCTTCGACGAGGATGGAAGCGACACTGTCTTCTGGAGCCGAATCACGTCGTTGGAATCGTTGGAGTTGCCGGTTAGCTGCTCGGCAGCAGCAATGATTTTTGAGAAAATTTCCACGGCAATGTTGGTTGCACCCTCAGAGGAAATGTCCACGTCCTCCGAAGGAGGGTTGGCCGAGTATACTCCCCAGGTGGAGAATTCCCTGCGGCCGAGCGAAGCGAAGCGAAGCGAAGCGAGGCAAGGCGAGCATGAATTGAATTGAATTGGATTAGTTGTGTTTGCATTTTGTGTTGTTTATGTGCCGCTCACCTGCAAGGGCAGTCCTCAGAAGTTGAGAGAATTCGCGCATTTAGAAGGAGGTTCCGCGATTTAATCTCGCTCAATATAGTCGCCACTACCGAACTCGGGCACTCTAAAAAACCAACAACAGCAGAATTGCTCACAATCATTGCACCTCCAGTTATTTTCGTTACTTGCTCAGAGGCTGTGTGCTGCTCGGTTTGCTGTTTTATTTGGTTTAAGGATGAGCAGATCGAGTCTGCGGTAGTGTCCCCAAACGCCCCGCAGAAAAATAGACGAGTTATCGATGCTGAGGAGGAATTATTCTCTTCACGAACATTTTTCAAAGCTTGCCCCATGAGCTGTTTCATTGAGACGTCTGACATTATAAGAGGTAGGTGGGTGACGGGGTAGGAATTGGGTGAATTGGAATTACGTGGAAAACTAACTGTTAGACAAGTGAGGAAAAAAGTGAAAAATAAAATAGTCATGTATAGAACTTGAGCTGAACACCAGAATGAGAATTGTACCTCTATGTGGCAGCATCGTCGTTTGCTTGGCTCAATCCCCACTCACTACTATTACCGGCTGTGATAATGGTATTTCTTGTGCAAGTGTCTTGGCAAATGATTTGACTTTTGATTGCCGGTTCTCTGGCTCAGACAAATCAAACAACGCAGGCAACGTAATGATGCTCCACGGTTTCCCAGAATGGAGCAGTATGTATATGCCTCTGATGCGGGAGTTCGGGGACAGCAACAACAACTACTACACTATGGCGTGCAACTTGAGGGGATACTCAGCCGGAGCTTCTCCAGACTTGGAGTCGGATTACAACTACTCGAACTTCGTCAGTGACGTAATTGAGCTTGCACGTGTTGGGTTTGGGGAGGGAGAGAAGTACCATCTCATTGGACACGATCACGGAGGGATTTTGGGGTGGCTGGTTGCAGCTTCTGATACTAAAAACATTTTGAGTTATTCCAGTCTGTCTTCGCCCCACCCGGACGCATTCAGCGACGGCTTGTACGGGGAAAATGCCGACGTGCAGCAAGTTGATGCGTCCCAGTATTTCACCATGTTCACGTTGGAAGACAGCGCGACAATCCACCACAACTTCTGGTGGCTGACTGCCGGGAAAACAAGTTCAACGAAATTTGGTGAGAAGTTCGAGACGCCGCAAGACTTTCAGAAGTCGCTTTGGTGGTACAACGGAGCGCTGGCCGACTCGATCATGGCGTTTCCGGCTGTGAAAAGCCAGTGGGACCTAATCAAGGACGGAGCGTGGTCAGCAGCGTTCTTAAGGGGAATTTTTGGTGGAACGCCGGATGGCGGGTTGCCAGGGTTGAACAGGCTCGGGGTGGTGGGAGTGAATAGCCTGTTCGTGTGCGGGACCGAGGACGAGAGCATACTGTGTTCGAGGGACTACAGCAAGAAGACGAGTGACTTTGTGGGGGGAGAGGGGGTGGAGTATGAGTATTTCGAGGTGAAGTGTGGTCACGATTTATTGAGCTGTGGGAACGACGAGGAAACAAACAAGGTCATAAGTAAGCTCATAGAGCATGTCGAGAAGAATAAATAAAGATAAAAATGTTATCGTCTATCATATTATATCCACCATATGACAGAAGGGACCGAGCTTAGCGTCCATTGTGACTGATTGTAAGTCTCCAAAGTTGCCGCAGAGGAAATTGCAGTGGGGAATGTTTTTTTCTTCTTTTTCTTCTACTGATGTGGCTGATGGTGACGGTGACGGTGACGGTGATGGTGATGATGTATTTGGATCGGAGGGGCCAAACTTGTCAAACTTTTTCTTCATTGCTGCTTGGATTTTGGCTAGCTTCTTGGTGGCGGATTTAGTGAGAGGCGTTTTGTCTAATTTTAGGGTGGGGATGTTGGTGGAAGGGCAGAATGAATTTAAATCGTAAGTGTTGGCGTAGGTTGAGTGCCGGAACATTGTGGTGGGGTTTAGGATGAGTTCGGGTGCTTGGGAGGCGGAGGCGGAGGCGGAAAGGGGGTGGCCAGTTGATGTTGCTGCTTGTAGTTGTTTTCTAATTTCGCTGTTGAAATTGTCGTAGAGAACTTGCGACATCGCCTTCGGGCACTGGTCGTGGTACTGCAGAGACTTGCCAGCCGATTTACACTTGGAGATTATGTTGGCTTGGGGAACGACCATGAGGGAGGGGGGGGGGGTTTGGCTGGTTTG
>BRYC01000721.1:61944-72485 GCA_030267985.1 Parmales sp. scaly parma | reverse complement strand
CCCCCCCCCCCGCCGCTACCACTCAGAATCTTCCGCCCCTCCTCCCCGACGATTCGGCTCAGCGCGGCCTCGGAGACGAGCTCCGGACCGCCGATTCGAGAGAGGAGACAGCCGAGCTGGGTCAGGGCGGCCGGGGAGAAGCCAGTTGCGCCGCCAGAGCCAGAGCCGACGCCAAAGCCGACGCCGACGCCGCCTCGACCGGGGCTGGCGCTCAAGGCAAACCGCGGGCTCCGACCGACTGATCCTGAGCTCTGGCTCCTTGCCCTGGCACCTCCTCCTCCTCCTCCTCCTCCTCCTCCTCCTCCTCCTCCTCCTGGGATTGCGACGCTGAGTGGGGAGGAGGCGTCCCCGGCAAAGCTCGTGGACCGACGACGCGCCACGGCTTGCTGCTGCTTGATGACCTTCATCACGGGGCTGGTCGCCCCGTCCTCAACAACACGACCAACAACACTCCCAACAACACTCCCAACAACACTCCCAACCTCCATCTTCCTAGCTTCCTCCTCTTCAAGCCACTTGAGTCGCTCCCTCTCCCTCTGATAGGCCCTCTCCTCCTCCTCCTCAATGTCTTGTATCTCCCTAAGTCTCCTCCCCTGCCATCTATTAATCGCACTAGCGACGCTGACGCTCAACGCCCCCATTGCCTCCTCGTCATTCGAATCGAAGATCCCGCCGTTTGAGTCCATAGACTTGTTTATTACCTGCAGGACTCCGACGATGTTATCGTTCTCGTTATCGTTATCGTTATCGTAATAGTTATCGTTGTCATCGCTACTCCCCCCTCCTTCACCATCCCCCCCTCTACCCTTGATAGCCAGGCAGAGCACGCTTCTAGTCCTGTACCCCGACTTCATATCCACAGCTCTGTTGAATCTTTCGTCGTCATACGCGTCTTCAATGCTGAGCATTTGGCCGCTCTGCGCGACAATCCCCGCGATACCCTCCCCGACCTTCACCCTTATCTCGGTGCTCCCGTGCGCGACCAGGGACCAAATTTCACCGCTGTCGCCGTCCAGAAGGAAGAGCGTTGCGCGGTCCGCGGAGCACAGGTCAGTCGCTGCGCGACAGACGCTTGCTATGAGCTGTGATATTTGCTGGTCTGAGCCGATTTCAAGATTGAGGGCGGCTAGGTTTTCCTGCCGTTTTAGGGCTAGGGTTTGGGTGTTGAGGAGGGCGGATTGGGAGGAGAGGGAGGATTCGAGGGATGATAGGGAGAGGCAGCGGGTTATTGAGAGGGAGAGGGTTTGGTTCAGGTGGGAGATTGAGCGTTCGTCGTCCTCCCCAAACAACTCCCCCAGGGGCAACTTATTAATGAGCTGCAGAACTCCCACCACCTTATTCTGTTTGTTTAGAATCGCAGAGCAAAGGATCGTCTCGGTCTTGTAGCCCGATTTCCTGTCCACTGAGGGGTCGAAGAGGGGCGAGGAGTATGCCTGGGGGATGTTGGAGAGGTGGCCGGTTAGGGCGACGTGGCCGGCGACTCTGTAGGAATTGTATATGATATGAGAGGGGTTAGAGCTATGCTCATCATTTTAGGGTTACTTTTAAACTTCACTTCTCACTCACCCTCGCCCAACAGGAACCCTAATCTCAGTCGTCCCATGCGCAACAGTACTCCAAATCTCCTCACTCCTCTCGTCAACAAGAAACAGGGTTGCCCTATCGCACCCGATAAACTCGCAGGCGTGACCGCAAACCACCTCGAAAAGGTTCTTCAGGTTCAAGTCCTCAGCTAAGCTGATCTGCTTGAGGTTCTTCTCGAGGCGGAGCTCCTCGGAGAGGCGACCGACTGAGAGGAGGTTTTCGGCTTTTAGTGACGACTGGATAACATTGTACGATTGGCATCTGTGGATGGCGTTGCCGATCGTGTGGGACAGTGAAGAGAGGCTGAGGGTGTCTTCTTGAGTGAAGCCACCTTTTAATATCGTTCCGGAGGCGGCAGACTTCTTGTTAATCAGCTGAGCGGAGGAGCGAAGCGAGTGAGCAAAACGAATGGAATTGCAATTGAGTGGATTAATGTTAGTTTAGTAGTGGCTCGTATTATCGTCTTCCTCGTAGCTCGCTTTGCTCGCGGCTCACCTGCAGCACGCCTAGAATCTCGTCCGAGTCTGTAGCTCGCAACGGACAGCAAAGTATCGAGTGGGTCGTGTAGCCCGTCTTCTTGTCCACCTCCTGGTTGAACCTAACGTCCTCGTACGCGTTGGGAATGTTCAGGATCTTGCCGCTAGTGGCAACGGCGCCCGCAATCCCCGCCCCCATTGGGCACTTGATCGTGCTTGACTCGTGGGCGATCTGGCTCCACAGCTCGTTGCTGGCGTGGTCGATTAGGAACAGGGTGCACCTGTCCGCGGCCATCAGCTCGCAGGCGGAGTCGCAAACGTGGTCGAATAGCTTTGTCGTTTCCAAGTCGTTCGTGAGCGCCCTGCTCAGCTTCTCCCTGTTCTGCTCCCGCTTGAGCTGCGCCGAGTGAATTTAGTGGATTTTGTTTTTAGTTTTTATTTTTTTTATTTTTTAGTTTAGTTTAAGTTAGTTTAGCTCGCTTTTCTCGCCGCAGCTCCTCACCTCCGACTCGAGACCCTTCTCCTTCTGCCTCTCTTGCTCAATTTCGGCGTTTTTGATCGCCAATACCGTGGCGAAGATTGCCTTTTCCTCCGCCACCTCCTTTTCCAATTTCTCCTTCCGGCTCACGGCCGCCAACAATTCCGCGTTGTGCCGAACGACCTCTCCGTTCCACTTGGTGCACTTCGTTATCGCCTGGCCGATCTTTACGTTCATCATCTGCAACAATTCCTCGTCCTTCTTCCCAAATACCCCCCCGTCCTTCTTGTTAATCACCTCTAGAACTCCCACAATCTTGCCCTTGAAGTCCAAGATTGGAGCGCACAAAATTGCCTTTGTGACGTATCCTCCCTGGAAGTCCACACTCGCGTTGAACCTGTTGTCCAAGTAAGCGTTCTCAACGTTGACCACTTGCCCCGTTCGCGCCGCGTGGCCGGCAACTCCCGTGGTTAGCGGGATGCGGATTTCCTCCCTGGGCGTTTCTCCGTGGGTGATCATCCCCCAGAGCTGCTTACCACTCTCCTCCTCCTTGGCCTCTTCTATGACGAATAGCGTCGCTCTGTCAGCCTTCATGAACTGCGTCGCGTGGGTGATCGTTTGGGCGAATAGACTGGTCATTTCCATGTCCGTTGCCAAACTGCTGCTCACGGAGTTCAAATATTTCTCCGCCTGCAGCAGCTCGGTATTCTCACAATGCTCAATCTCCAGCTTCTCGAACCCCTTGTTCGTCTCCGCGAGCCTTTCGCTGACCTCCTTGAGCTCGTTGGCTGCTGAGAGTTTCTCCGAGGCAGCTATTGAAAGGTTTTCGCCCAGCTACGCCGAGCGAAGCGAGGCGCATTTTTTAATGAATCAAGAGCAAAACGAGTGAAGCGAGTCAAAAGAATTGAGTGGAATAATGTTAGTTTAGTAGTGGATGTGGCCGTGTGTATTTATTTCGCTGGATTCATCGCTCGATTCTTTGTCAAGGCTCACCTGCTCCTCGTATTTAGTCCTCTCGTTCTCGATCTCGAGCTTTACCTGCGCCGAGTTAGTTTCTTCGTCTTCTCCACAAATTGCTAGCCCACTTCGCTTCGCTCGCTTACCGCTTCTCTCTCCTTCTTCAACAGCTCGACCTCTTCGTTCAGCGCCTTAATCGTGTTTCGCTCCATCAACTCCAGCCTCACCAGCTCCTTGCAGCGCTCCTTCTCATTTTTCATTTCCTCCTCCATTTTCTCTTTCTCCTCAGCCAACTTCAAACACCTGCTGACGCTCTTTCCAACCTGCCGGCAGAGCGTTTCCAGCAGCTGCACGTTCTTTTCGGAAAAATTGTCAGAGTCGTCGCTGCAGTTCATCACCTCCAGCACGGCAACGATCGCGCCAGATTGGTCGTACACCGGCGCGCAGAGGATTTGCTTGGTGGTGAAGCCCGTCTCGGCGTCAACCTGGGTTTGGAATTAGTTTTTCAATTTTTCACTGGCGAGCGGTGAGGGTGTTGCTGGCTCGCTTCGCTCGCAGCTCACTCACCTTGCGGTTAAACCGACGGTCCCCATACGCGTCGTTGATGTTCAACAACTCCCCAGTCTTGGCTACGTGCCCGACGATGCTCCCGTCGGTGCTCACCCTAAAAACGTCCTTCGTCTCGTTGTGGCTAGCGGAAATGCTCCATAGCTCGTCCTTTTGTTCGTCGAAAATGAACAACGAGGCGCGCTCTGCGCTCATAACTTTTGGAGCGTGCAACACGACTGCGCCGAGCGAAGCGACGAAGAGCATTTTTAATGAAGCAGGGGGGGGGCGAGTGAGCAAAACGAATGTAATTGTTAGTTTAATGGCTCTCGGCCGTATGCTCGTCTTCCTCAAGGCTCGCTCGCTTCGCTCGCTCACCTTGCTCGAACATGCTATTCAAACTGCTATCGAGTAGCATGTTGTCGCTGAGGGTCAGTAGCAGGTTCTGCTTCTTCAAATTGTCCTTATCTCGCTCTAATTCATCCTCCTTCTTAAGCTCCAAGGCGATTGCGTCCTCAAAGTTGCTGCTAGTTTCCGTGTGGAGCACGCACCTACACACAGCCGAGCCGAGCACCTTGATGAGATCTTCCAGAGTTCGCTCGTCCTCGTCATCAAACTTGGTCCCTTCCGAGATGTGTTTGTGGTTGTCGTCCATCTTATTGATGAGCTGCACCGCAAAAATAGTTGAGAAGGTTAGTTCAGTTTTTAGGTGTAGTCACAACAGTTGTGTTGCTTCTCACCTGCAGCACTCCAATCGTGTTAAAGTGTTCGTCCTTGATCGGACCGCAGAGAATACTTTCCGTGGTGAATCCTGTCATCGCATCAACCTCGCTGTTGAATCGAGGATCGGAGTACGGATCGCTCAGGTTGACCAATTGGGAGGTTTTGGCAACGAATCCCGCTATTCCGCTGTTCAAAGGGATGCGGAGCTCCGTCTCGGACCCTCCTTCTACACTGATGGACGACTTTCTCACGCTGTAAAGTTCCTCGGACCTCTTGTCAATGAGGAAAAGCGTCGCTCGGGCGCAGTTCATTATCCGCGGGGAGTTATTGACCGCGTGGGTAAAACAACCGGCGATGGACAAATCCGTCGCCACCGACACGCTCAGGTCCATGATTGACTTGCTCTTGGCGAGTTTTGAGGAGAGGTGCTTTTCAGAATTTGTCTTGGACGTCAGCTGGGACTGGAGGGAGGTGATTGCGCACATTTTGGAATTCAGCTGTTGGTCGAAATTATCTTCCACGCTCTTTCGCTTCACCCTCAGATTCTCGTTGACCTCCAAGCACCTCACCACCGCACCCTGTATCTCCGTGACGAACTCTTCCAGCATTTTCTCGTCTTTCGTGTTGAAGTTGTGGTGATTGTCCCCTATGTACGCTGCGCCACCCGGCGGCGCAGCATCACTTCCTGCATTGCTTTCCCCCAGCTTGTTGAAGACTTGCAGAACGCCGACAATCTCCTTGGTGGTTGGGTTTATCAAGGGGAAAGACAGCAAACTCTTGACCATGTGGTTGTTTGCAGGGGTGGAAGTGGTGGAAGTGGAATCGCTGCTGTCACGATCAAAGCGAACGTCCCTGTAGGCATCTAACACGTTAACGAACTTCTTGGAAACGAGTGTTTCTCCCGCAATGCCCGAGTCGTGAGGAATTCTCTCATTCTCCGCCCCGTACAATTCACGATTTCCAGTATCGTACAACAACAATTTAGCCCTCTCGACGTTCATGAACGAGCACGCGTAGTCCACGATGATTTCAAAGAGAGAGTGTGTGTCCTCGGCGTGCGCAACGATCGCGCTCATTTTGTTCAGTAGCTCCTTCCTCGACAAGAAATGTTTTGTCGTTGTCAGGTCGTGAGTAAGTTTATCAATCGTCGAGGAGAGTTGAGATTTCATGAGCTGGTTCCTCTTGATGCGAGAAACGTTGGCGGAAATTATCGTTGAAATGGAGGTGAGGAGGGTGGAGTGTTCGTGATCGACCGAGATTGGACTTGGTGTGGTGTTGGAGTTATTTTGTTGGCGTTCCTTTTTGAGCGTATTTTGGATTGGGGATAAGCGAGAAATTTTGTTGTTGGTGGTGGTGGTGTCGATGGATCTACTCCCTTCGTTCGCAATTTCTAGCACTAGAACCGCAATCGGTTCCTTGTGGTTATCGTTGTCTCCCTCGATGGGCACCGCAACTTTCTTCGCCATCGCTCCAATTTTCTGCGCCATAATTGCGTTTTTCTCGTAGCACTGGCCCGCAACTCCGCTGCCAGGGAGCTTAACGCTATGGACGGATGGAACTGAAGTTGCCAGAGAACTTTTACCGCTGTCGGCGAAATACAGTGCAATTGTGTTTGCACCCATCATGTCCCCCACGAGGATCGAGACGTCCTCTTCGACGAGATCGAGGGAGTCGCGGAGGAGGAGCGAGCTGTTCAAGGCGAAGAGCTGCGCCGAGCGAAGCGAATCGAGGCGAGGCGAGGAGAGGCGAGGCGAGGCGAATTTTTAATGATGGACGAGCGAAATGAGCGAGCCAAACGAATTGGGTGGGTTAGCTTAGTAGTGGATTTAGCCATCTGTAGCCATTTCGCGCACTTCCTCTCGAGTATTCTCGTCTTCGTCAAGGCTCGCTCGCTTGGTT
Organism: Parmales sp. scaly parma; assembly: GCA_030267985.1. Classification (NCBI taxonomy): domain Eukaryota; class Bolidophyceae; order Parmales; species Parmales sp. scaly parma. Next base: position 65,822 of record BRYC01000721.1, on the reverse strand, counting down.
CGCTCACCTGCATCTGGAAGTGACTTTGCTGCTCGAAGAGGGACTCAAAGTTATCGCGGGCATGCTTCACGTCTAAGTACCGGCAAATTGGTGTCGCAACGCATGTTGCAAAGTTCTCGATGGATTTTATTGTCTGCTTTGGGATTGGGGGACCGGGAGGGAAGGTAAGCTGGATTACGCCGATGACGGTTTCTTGAAGAAGTATTGGGACGCAAATCGACCCGTTGCTTGAGGTCAGCGTCTCGCCCTTTTTGACGCACATGGAAATTAAACTAGTCGATTTCCCCCCGCTCTCGACAGCTACGCTATCACTGTATTGCTTTGTCGTTTGTGCTGTTGTTGTTGTTGTTGTTGTTGTTGCTGCTGTTGCTGGTGTTGTTGCTGTTGCTGTTGATGTTGCCGTTGCCGGGTCGTCCACGTCCAATTGAATCAACTCGTTCGCCTCGTCAAACACAAAAATCGTGGTGCTTTTCGTGTGGAACAGATCCTTTGCGTGGATCTCGGCCCGCTGGAGGAATCCAACCAAATCCATCTCCCAAACGTTGAAGTCCGAAATCGCAGAGAAGAAGAGTTCGAGGTCAACGTGGTGCTTGCTGATGGAGTTGGCGAGATAGGAGCGGGTTTTGCTGTACATGAGCTGCTTCTCCAGCTCTTTGGCCCATTTCTTGAGGTATTTTTTTGAAGAGGAGGGGATTACTGCCCGAGCGAAGCGAGGCGCATTTTTAATGAAGCGCGAGCGAACCAAGCGAGCCAAACGAATTGAGTGCAATAATGTTAGTTCAGTTGTGAATGTAGCCGTTAGTAGCCATTTTCTCAGAATTCATCGCTCGAGACTTCCTCAAAGCTCGCTCACCTCCATCTCCATCGCCGACGGGTACATTCACCACCTCTAGAATTGCAATAGGCTCGCTCTTGTGGTTGTAGATCGGACAACACATGACGTTCTTCGTTGTCCTTCCCATTCTAATGTCGTTGTTGAAGTCTGCACCGAGCGAAGCGAGGTGCATTATTAATGAAGCAAGAGCAAAACGAGCCAAACGATTTGAGTGGGTTAGTTCAGCAGTGGATGTAGCCGTCTGTAGCAATTTTTGCGGGATTCATCGCTCGACTCACTCACCTATACGGCCATCGACATCCTTCCCGTTCAGGCATATAACCTGCTGCGAGAACAAACATTGCTGGTAAATGTACGAAGTGCTCAGCGATGTCCACACCTTCTTGTTGTTTTTCACCGTGAAGAGATTTTCGCCCTTTGAGTTCGTCAACAAGTTCTCTTCCGAGGAAAAACTCTCGCTGGCCAGGTATAAAGCCGCGTGGCCGCTTTCAAACATCTCCTTCGTGAATTGGTTTGTTAGGTTGACGAGGGGGGTTAAGTCGGTTTCGGGGGCCACGATCAGATGACTTATTTCGTCCAAATTTTGGGAAATAATCGCTGCCTGGTCCATCTCGATCTTCATGTTGTTGGCTTCGTTAGTTAGAGATCTGATCAGCTTGTCGCTGTTCGCAAGGATCTCGGCCGTGTGGGTCGATTTTGTGGTCGAGGTGGAGATCAAATTCGAGAAGGCGGAGCAAAATGCGGAGAGCGCCTGCTTGCTGCTGTTGATGAGGGGCAGCTCGCAAAACACCTGCACCACGGCAACGACGTTTTCAACCTTCTCTCCCGTGTTCGTGCTGTAATCATCAATCAGCAGCGGGATAAATAGTATGTTGGGCAGCATCACTCCGGCACAGTCAACATCAGAGGAGGACAAAACTTCGTTAGCAATGTCAGACGAGTGGATGACCTTCTTCATTTCATAGCACTGCCCGGTCAAGCCGCAGTCTTTCAAGGCGAACTTTTGCGAGTCGCTTGAGCTTGCGAAGTACACGTGCTTCTGTCCCTCGAGGTCCGTCACCTTGGCCAGTCTGGCCAAGGTGATTCCCGGTATCAGGTTCACCAGATCCTCGCCCACCACCTTTTCCAAGCTACTCAGCGAAAACTGGGGTGGGGTGGGTTAGCTTAGTTGTTTCGCTGTGCTTGCTAACTCGCTCGCTCACCTCCCCTGTCCCAGCCTCGGCAGCCTCCTCGGACTCGGGCAAAACAATTATCTCCTCGACGAACTTGAGCAAGCTGGACAAATTCACGCAGAACTTATCGTTGATGTTCTTCACTTGGAGCTCAAATTTCATCTTCTCCTCAGATACAAGTTGAGCGGTGGTTTGGATTTCGTCCCTCAACTTAAGAACGTCAGACTCGGCGTTCTTGAGCTTTTGGTTCTGCGCCGAGCGAAGAAGGTGCGAAAACGAAATTGATTGGGTTAGTTTAGTAGTGGATGTAGCCTGTCTGCAGCCTTTTCGCGAGATCCATCGCGTGTATGCTCGTCTTCCTCAAGGCTCGTTCGCTTCGCTCACTCACATTTTGCTGATACTGCTGCCATTGTGCCAAGCTCCCGGATATCGTCTGAAGAAAAGTGGTCACGCTGTCAACCTCCTGGGTGGTGAAGGGGCGCTCCTTCTTTCCTCTCCGGCTGCGCAAGATCTGAACTGCTCCGATCTCTGGAATTGGAATCACCAACACCGACTGCGTCATTTTGTCCATTTGGGAATCGAGCTCGAAGTTGTAGTTGCTGTGTAGGTGCACATTCGGCACGTTTTGGGTTTGGTTGGTTGTTATTGCGGTCTGGAAAATGCTGTTGCTGTTGCTTTTGCTGTTGCTGTTTTTTTCTAGTTTGAAACGCTCCGGTTGCGAATAAGTTGCCCCTAGGAACTCGTTGTTGGGAAGGTCGTGGAGGAGATAGAAAGAGCAATAGTCAACCTTGGAGATGACGGTGGAGAGTTGATTTTCAATCGTTTCGCATAGGGTCGTGAAGTTACTGTCGAAAGAAAAAAGGGGTGTTGTTGTGGAGTCGGTTCTGCCTGCGACGAGTTGCTCGCCGCGTTTTGTCGATGTTGTTTTGTTTTGCGCTTCAACAAGGGTGGTGACTATTGGTGAGAGCTGGTTGCAGAACATCTCCGCAAGGCGAATGTCCTCGCTCGAAAACTCGTGCGAGTTCTTCCTTCCGCAGAGGTGCAGAACGGCAATCAAAACGCCGTCCCGGGTGAAAATTGGGCAGCACAAGACTGCGTTGGGAGTGTCTTCGGTGACCATGTCGATGTTGTCGTCGTATCGAGGGTCGTTGGAGGGCGAAGATACGTGAAGGATTTCCCCATTGGCGGCGACCAAGCCGACTAGTCCGGTCCCGACAGGGGCGGTCAAATTTTTTATACTGATTATAATGTTAGTTTTTGAGGTTCGCAACCGCACCCCCCCCGCTACGCTCGCTCACCTGTTATTGCTATTGCTACTGCTTTTGTTACTGGAGGTGGAGGGGAGGTAGAGGAAGAAATTGTCGTCGTTTATTATCCACAGCTTCGTCTTCTTGGCGTTTGTGATGCTGTTGACCTTGACGAGCACATCATCAACGACGTCCCCGAGCAACCACTTGGAATCGGCGGTCTTTTCGAGTTTGTACATTCTCTCCTGCAACAACTTGACGCTGGACTCCTGCTGGCGCGCCTTCTCAATTGTAATGGCCACGGCGGTCAACGATCGAATCATCAATGACAGGCGGTCCTCGTCTCTGCGCCGGCGCCGAGCGATAATTGAGTGGGTTAGTAAGCGCGGTAGCGGAAAGCGAAGACTGAGTTAGTGGATGCTGCCATTATGAATGTAGCCATTTCGCGGAATTCATCGTTCGAGACGTTCCAAAAGGGGGCATGTGGAAGGTGGAGGTGAAAACTCAAAAAAACTCAAAAAAAGGCGAATCGCTGTATCGGCCGTAACTCCAACGTATGGAGGTTTTAGAAGCTCAAAATTGGACGCGGTGGCTGGTTAGGCCAGGCGCATTTTTTTGTACGAG
>BRYC01000721.1:36194-61911 GCA_030267985.1 Parmales sp. scaly parma | reverse complement strand
GGGGGGGTTGTTCAAGGACGCGACAACAAAAAATCAAAAAAAAAAACGCAAACAAAAAAAACGAGGCATACCGGTGGCGGGTCCGGCCAAACGCATACTTTTGCGCAAAGAGATTGTTCAGGGGTGGTCCAAAATACAGCACAGAACAGAATAAAACGAAAGGCTCGCTCGCTCGAACTCACCTTTGCAAGAATCGGGGCTGGTTCAAATGGTTGGAAATTGTCACCACGCCGACGACCTTGTTGTTGTCATCGAGGAGCCGAGATATCAGTATGTTGTTGATCGTTGAGGAGGATAGTGAGGTTTGAAGGTTGGAGATCAACGTGGCGTTGTGGGTAACGAGTGCCGGATCTTCCGATGAGAGATTGTACGGAAACTCGGAATGCGCGGCGTGGAAAACGAGGGAATTGCCAGACTCGGTATTTTTGTTCTGTCGTCATTGTTAGTGAGGGAAGGAAGGACGTCAACTGCTTGGCCGGCTTTGGCTCACCTTTCGGGAAATTAGCTCGTGGGTGGTCGAGTCGAGGACGTACATCATGGCGTTCTGGCACTGAAACGAATGCTGGAGCTTGTTCGCTGTAACTATGAACATTTCGTCAGAGTTCGTTGTGGTCGAAACCTCGTTCAAAAATTCAGCAAAGATTAGTGACTGGGAATTGGGTTAGAGTGTGGGTGGGGTGAGGGAGCGAAAAAATTTAAAAGCGGGCAGAGCGAGCGTGCAGAGCGCTCCTCACCTCTCGCAGCTGCTGCTGCTGGGAGGTGTACTTGTACTCCCACTCCTTTTTCTCTTCTAGATGGTTGGACAGGATTGACCGAAGGGAGGAAATGTGCGTGAGCAGCATCTGTACACGGTTCTGCTCAGCGTTGTGGACTGAATTGGAAAGGGAATCAATGTTGGGGTTTGGGTTTGGGTTTGGGTTTGGAGGGGGGGGGAGGGGGAGCTGCGCAATGTTCATCGGGATTGAAAAAGAAGGGTCGCGCAGCTCGTTTTGATTGAACGTGGTGTCGATGAATCTCGATTCGAGGTTGTTATTGTTGTGATTGTGATTATAATTGTGATTGCTATTGTGATTGCTATTGTTGGGATCGATAAAGTTGTTGGAGCGAGGTGAACCTGATGTTTTTGTTTCAGTTGTTTCGGCCGGAGTTCTAGTGAACTTCATTGGAAGTGGGGTTGGCTTGTCGGTTGTGAGTGGTGTAGATAAGAATTTGACTTCAAATAATTAAATTGTTTCAAAATTTTCAAATTGTCAACTGCAAAGAATTTCCAATTTGAGCCATCGTTTTAGCCATTTCTCCCCCCTCCTCCAGCTGCCCCTTCCCCGTGTTACTAAAAAGATTTTTTATTTAAATTCTTGTCATGGCCGGCTCTGGGGCAACTGCTGTTCGGATGCTGACTATGACACTTTCGATGAAGAAAATTGTCGATCAGGAAATTGCGGTCCAGGTAAAAGGTTATCCATTGCCACAACCTTTTAGCTTGGGGGGAAAAACTGGCTTCGTTGTCACTTCATCAAACGACAAAAGGATTCACAAGGGCTGGCGGGTGCTCTCGATTAATGGTGTAAGGTTTGACAATGCCAACATGTCGAATCTGTTAGCGAACCTTCACAGACCACCGCTTTCCAATTACGAGGTAAAATTCTTTATCGGTGACGAGGCGCCACCGGCACCTGCAGACGAGGCTGAGCTCGAACGAGTGCGTGTTGAGGAGTTGGAACTGGCAAAGCAGAAGGAAAAAGAGAAAGAGAAGGCCGAACTCGAAATCGAACGTATGCTCTTGGAGGAGTTGGAGCTGGCAGAGATGGCAAAACAGAAGTCGATAGCTCAAATTGAAGCAGCAAAGCAGCTTGCTCGCGAGGCTGAAAGAGACAGAGAGAACTTTGAATTAGAACTCGCAGCGAAATTGGAAGAGAAAAGGCGTCAATCGGCGCTCCAAGCGGAGCTTGTGGCGAAAGCGGAGCTTGAGGCGAAGGCGAAGGCGAAGGCGAAGGAAAAGCGCGAAACCTCCCGAAAGAAAGCTGAGCTTGAGCGGGAACAGAAGACGCGCCTTCTTGCTGCCCGAGCGGAGAAAAAGCTAGTTGAGCAGCAACAACAACAACCGCAACAGCAGCAGCAGCAGCAGGAGCAATATAAACTCCTTCAAAAGGAAGAGCTACTCATGAAAACGCCAAAAGTCATGCGAGAAATCAAAGTTGTTGAGAAGCAAACAGGTCTGCCGCCTCGAGCACAATGTGCTGAACCGCAACGGGCTATGCTTGCTGCGCTGACGAAACCTAAGCCGAAGAAAATCAAAGACGTCGGCCCGTGCGACAAGTGTGACGGCGATCACGGAACTGATCATTGCCCACACTACAAAAATAAGAAGCGCGACAAACACAAGGACGCCTGGGATAAGTATGGGAAGAAAGGTGGGGGATCGGATTCGAATGCTGCAGAGTCGATTTCTCCTGCAGAGCGAATTCTGTGTAATCCGTCCGTCGTGAAGCAGCCTGGGGATGGTTCGTGTCTGTTCCACTCCATGAGCTTCGGAATACAAAATTCCAATCACTCGCAATTAAGGGCGACAATAGCCGGTTTCATTTTGAATAACCCAAGCTGTGAAATTGGAGGGACGCCAATTAAAGACTGGGTTCTTTGGGACTGTGGTTTGGGCGTTAAGGATTACAGCGACAGCATGAAAGCGGGTAATAAGTGGGGTGGCGCAATCGAGATCGCAGTATGTGCAAAAGTTACGGGTAGAAACGTCCTCGTGTACGAGAGCGCCATGGGGGGTAAATGCACTTGCATCAGTAAATTTGAAGGGGGGAAAGGTAGTAGTAGTCTTAGTCTTAGATTACTGTACGGAGGTAGATGCCACTACGATGCTATAAACTAGTTTTCTGTTTTAGTTTACAATCTAATTTCTATAAAATCTAGAGAATCTTGGCATCAACTATTTTACAAACCTCGCCCCCAACACCCACATCAAGCCGCAGAACCCCCACCGCAAGACTTTCTCGACGTTCTCACGATCGTCCTTTCCAATTTGCTCGACGCACCGGGCCATAGCGCCACCGCCAAGAGTGCTCCCAACGGCCAGAACTGCCGCAATCGGAAAGGAAACCAAGTCCCTCTGCGCGATTGTTGCGATTACGGCTGGCAGCGGCATGGCTAGCAACGAGGTAGCGAGTGCGTCGGTGTAGTGGTAATTTGGGGTGGAGGCGTGGAGGAGAGAAATTAACGGCACAGTTATTGCTCCGCCGCCGACGCCGAGCAGCCCTGCAAGGAGGCCCGAAAGAGAGCCGATTAGCAGTGGGGGGAGGACTTGTTGGATGTGAAGGGTTTGCGGTGGTGGTGGGGCCAGAGGGGAGAGAGCAGCTGCTGCTGAGGAGGATGACGGAGGATCAAGCATGTCCTGAATGTATTTACGACCGGGCACTGTCGGACCGACGAAAATCATTGTCCATCCCATGAGCTTTCGAAGGCTGTCGTTGTTCATTGTTCGGGCTATTCGAACTCCTAAGGGGCTGAAGCACACTCCAGCCAACGATATGAGAGCCGAATCGTGTAAAATTTGGAGCACCTTTGGATTGGAGGAAACTTTGTAGAGGAGGGAAGGGGAGGAGGAAGAGGAAAATGATGGGTTGGAATTGTTTGATGACTTGGCATAAATGTAACCCCCGGCTGCACCAGCACTGCTGACCGCTATTGAGGCCAAAACAGTGGCCTGCGCATTTCTATGCTTCAGACCACCTTTTACGATGGCGGTTGTGCTAGTCAGTAAAGGGGTGAGGACGAAACCACCACCCAAACCGACCAGAGCGGACAAAGACCCGGATGTGAGGGAGGCGGCGGTGAGCCGTACTACACTGAAAACCATGAAAAAATGGGAAGGACTAAAAAAATAAATTTAAAAGGCCTTCGGTGCAGCATTCGGTCCCATTATGAAGGTCGTTTTGGCGTTATTCTCCCTCCTCTCTGTCTGGCTAGACTACACGAGAGCTGAGAAAACTTGCTCTTACCAGATTGACAAGTTCAAAGTTGCTCTTACACTCCCAACCTCTTCCCCATCCCCTGAGCAGCTGCTTGACCAGCAAGTGTACGCAAAGTTCAACACACTCCCTTTCATTTCCAAGAACGTTATCCACACAAATGAAAACGAGCCATTCGATGCTCACCTAATAGGCGTGAATGATTTGCTCCGGGGCTGGGATGTTCCTCACCACGTCCAGTTGGCAGGACTGTTCCATTCGGTGTATGGAACCGAAGGTTTCGACCCTGGCAAATCTTTCGTGGTTCCCTACACGTCTAGACCGACAATTATTGACGCAATTGGAGCCAAGGCTGAGCGGCTCTCTTTCATTTTTTGCGTCCTCGAGAGGTTCTCGCTCGACCAGGTGCTCTCTTCCTTTTATTCCAATCCCAAAAATAGTAAAAAATCGTCCCACAAGCTCAAGTCTCGCCTCGAGCTGGGCGGTTTCACAATTACAGTCTCCAAAGAGGAGCTGCTGGACTTCATCACGCTCTCGCTAGCTGACTGGATGGAGCAGGTCGAAGGAGCCGCCCAGCAGCCCAACGCGAGCTTTGGTTGGAAAACTGGCGAGGCCTACGCCTACCGTCGGTCCGCTTACGAAAGCATGGCCACAATTTTGCTGAAAGAGAGAGGTTTGGGGATCTCCATGAACTCGTATCGAGCTGTCATGGGAGTGGAGGGCGAGAAAACGAAAAAATTAGAGCAAAGGCGGACTCCTCCACTGGAGGAGCGGGCGAAGGATGCGTGGGATTGCGTGTTGAGTGATTTGGGGGAGGGGGAGAGTACCGAAGTTCGCCACGATTGGACCGTGCGAGTTGTGGAAACAACTAAGGAAAATGAGTAGTCTACGTTTTAATTCACCTTCAGCCGAAGCATATTCTTCAACCGCAATTGCAACTCTTGTTTCTGGCCTGTTATCTTTAATCCGCCAAGCTTCAAGTTTTCTATCAGCTGCTTGCTCGTGAGATTGTCGACCCACGCGCAATTGGCAAATTGGACCAACCCATTGCTCTCGTCCATCCACACCTTCGCCCCAGTTCTTTTGTCCTTATTATATAGCTTCACCACAGTTTTTGTCTCTTCGTAGGCCGATTTTGAAAGCTCCCACGAAGCATCGTAGGATAGGCAGAAGTTTTGATCCAAATGGGGAATAAATTGGATCGAAAGCTCGGATTCAGCGAGGCGGTTGGCCTGCTCTACGCTCATGACGCGGTTCGCGTGGAGGGGGAGAATGTCTATTGTTTGTTCTGTCGGTATGAATGTGGGGGGAGGAACGTGGGTCGATTTGGAAGTGGAATTGGAGGTGGCTGAGCCATTTTCGTCCAAAGGGAAAAGCTCATTGAGTTTGCTCTGGATTTCAAGCTCCGAGCGAGCTTGAAGGAGAGTGGAATTTTTGTGAATTAGTTTGAGATTTCTATCGTGGAGCTTGTGGCAGGAGGAAAGGTCAGCCAGCTCTGCAAAGGACCAATGGGAGTTTTGTGTGAATATCGTGGAGGTTGTCGGCGGGGCTTCAAGTAGCAGATTCTTTGCTGAGGGCTGCCGTCGCCTCTTAGTAGTAGGACTCATGAATCTCTTTCAGGAGGGCGATAATTTTAAATAGTTTTTGATAGTTTTTTGAAAATTCAGAAATTTTACCCAGGAATTCCGGTCTGTCTAGGTAAAAAGCCCAGCACACCATACTAACCATAATTTGTTGCCCCAAGCGACCTACCTCTTCCCCAACCTTCTTCTCGTTTGAGATCATTTCCGAGCATATCCTTATGCCTTCCAATGAGCACCACAAGTGGCTCAAGAAGCGTGATTGGCCCGCGGTACAAGGCGTTATGCTTGACCCAGCTGTAGACGATGAGTTGCTCAGGAGAAAGTACAAAGAGAGAGATGAGCATGGACGACTGCCACATCATTGGCTCGCAGCGAAAGCTCAGACACACACACATGCTCTTGCCCAAGTGGGCGTGCAGTCGATTTGCTTGAATTTCGAGGCCCTCACCACACGAGACAATAAAGGCGAAACTCCCCTCGACATTGCCCGTAGGAGTGGAGCCTGTGCAGAGATCATCGGCTTGCTCTCCCTCACTCTCGAGGAAGCTCGTTCGTTGGATTGGGAGGGGATGTGCCGCTTGTACGCACCAGTGGCTTATTGGATGGTTGAGATGGTTATATGGATCCAATCACGATCGTGGGCAGACTGTCACAAGTTCATCAACGAGCACGATGACGAGTTGGTGCGTGAAGTGCTCAAATTCTACAATTATAATCTTCTTCGACATGTTGCTTGCAATAGCCAGGTATACACCGAGTCCCTCGTGTTTCTTGCTCTTCGAATGATCCATCGACACCCACTTGCCCTTAAAGCTCAAATACAAGGCTACACACCTCTTCAGATGGCTGAGCACCCCCAATTCAATGCGTGCAAAGAGATCCGAAACGTCCTCCGCCTCACCCCCAAGTACATCTCCTCCACCCCCTTCCCCACCCTCCTCCTCCAATCCCTCTCCACCAAGCACCACGAGATCTACGGCCCCTACAACACCGTCTGCCAGTTCATCAAGCACATGAAGTACGACAAGGCCGAGCTGGTCGAAATTGAGGCCGTCCTCAAGCCGGCTCGCAAGTGCGACGTCTGCAGCTCCCTCCCAGCCAAACCGTGCGCACGGTGCAAACGCTCATTCTACTGCTCGGCCGAGTGCCAGAAACTAGCCTGGAAGAAGCACAAGAAGACGTGCAAGGCGCCGACGAGTCCGCCGGCGACCGAGGCCGACCTCCGAACCCTCCACAAGGGCATGGCCCTCCTAAATATGTGCATACAGAGGCCTGGGGCAGGGGATGGCCCAACGAGCGTCGTGGTGGAGTTCCTGTTGCCAGGTCCAGCGTATTAATGTCTAAAAACAGTTTCCCTCACATCCTAAAGTCTTAATTAAATCTACATTTTTATTTTGTTGTTGCTTTTGTTGTTTTCTTCTTTCCCTGGCCCTTGTGGGCGCTGACAGGGAGAACTTCCTTCTCTTCCTTTTTGTTCTTGTTGGCTTGAGCTCGCTCTGTGTACATCGCCAGTTTTTCCATTCGTGTTACCTTCTTCGAAGGAGACTTGCCGGTCTTGTAACTGTTTTTTGACACCAATGAACGCTTTTCTTTCTTGTATTTGGTAGTTTTGGTCATTAGTAGCTCTGCACAGGCATTAAAATTGCAGTTTCCTTAGGCATATATTTTTAGGCTCACATCACGTGTACATTGTGTGATTGTGGAATCTTCCTCGTTTACGTTTTTCTCAAACGTCCCATTCACGCCCCACCCCATAAACGGCATGCCATCTCGAGCAGCCATTAAACGAGCGAAGAAAAAATCGAAAGAAGAGCAGAAGGCAGTGCCCCTTGCAAAGCTTGTGAGTCTCCCCCCCTCCCTCCCCTCCAAATCCAAATCCAGCAAGAAGAGAAAGCTCCTCTCGGACAGCGGCTCATCTGACCATGATGATGATGATGATGATGATGATGACGATGTTGATGATGAGGACGAACCCAAAATGAACATTGACAACAACAATATCAATGAGGTTTTGGACGACTCTGCCTCCGAAGAATCCAGCTCCTCCTCCACCTCCTCCACTCCCTCCACTTCTGGGATGAACCCCTCAACCTTTTTCTCCCCCAAAACCTCCTCCTTGGACATACCAACTTCGGCTCTGTCCGCCAACGCCTTCCAGTGGCTGATATCTCCCCTCCCAATCAAGGACTTCCACTCGAGCCACTACGGCAAGTCTCCCGTTTTGATCCGTCGGAATCCCACCCCTAGCGAAATAAATGTCGACGAGAAGCTCGTCAAAGTTGTCAACTCCGATTCCTCTTCTTCCACCTACTACAGTTCAATAATCTCCTCCGCGGAGGTTTTCACCTACGTGAAGAAAATGTCTTTGAAGTACGGGGAGGATATAAACGTGACCAACGTTGTCAACGGCGTGCGGCGGACTTTGGACATCCTCCCTTCTCCGACTCCAGCCACTGCCACACCCACAACCACACCCACACCCATAATCGCCCAGCACAACGACGTGCTTGCTAACTACAACTCCGGGTGCTCGATCCGGCTCCTGTGCCCCCAGAAGTATTCCACGAGCACCTACCGGCTCCTGTCGACCTTGGAGGAGAACTTGTCGTGCATGGTCGGCGCGAACCTTTACCTGACTCCCCGGGGGAGCCAGGGCTTCGCGCCGCACTACGACGACGTGGACGTGTTCATCCTGCAGGTGGAGGGGGAGAAGAGGTGGAGGTGAGCGAGCGAAGCGAGCGAGCGAGCCTTTTGGAAGACGAAGCGAGCAGCAAGCGAAGCGAAGCGAAGCGAGCAGCAAGCGAAGCGAAGCGAGCAGCAAGCGAAGCGAAGCGAGCAGCAAGCGAAGCGAGCTAGCTAGTCGCAACTAGTGTACAGACGAGAAATCGAGCCACTACTAACCCCTTTTCACCTTCTTCGCTCGGCGCAGAGTCTACGAGCCAATCACCCCCGAGGAGGTCCTCCCCCGCACCTCCTCGACGGACTTCGACATGAATTCCCTTCCCCTCCCCGTGTTGGACGTCGTGTTAAAGGCCGGCGACATGCTCTACCTCCCCAGGGGGTGGATCCACCAGGCCGTGACCGACAGGTGAGCGGGCGAAGCGAGCCGCGAGCGAAGCGAGCCGCGAGCGTAAACTAACATTATTCCACTCAATTCGCTTCGCACCTTCTTCGTTCGGCGCAGCTCTTGCCCCCACTCCCTCCACCTCACGGTTAGCGCGATGTACGGCTGGTGTTGGGCAGACTACATGGAGGTGCTACTGCCCGAGGCGATTAAGCGCGCTGTCAACGGACCGAGCAAGAGCTTACGGGAGGGGATGCCGACCAACTTCATGGATTACATGGGCATCGTCAACGATAATGATGACGATAATGATAACGATACTGATAACGATACAGCACTGAAAACAACCGCCAAAAGGGCCGAGTTCAAGGTGAGTCTCACTCAGTCTCCGCTCGCCTTGAGGAAGACTCGAGCGATGGATCTCGCGAAATGGCTGCAGACGGCTACATCAACTACTGAACTAACATTATACCACTCAATTCGTATTCGTGTGGTTCGCTCGTGCTTCATTAAAAATACTCCTTGTTTTCGCTCGGCGCAGGACTTGGTCAAGGGGAAAATCGCCAGAATCGCAAAGGAAGCGATGGCAATGGTCGACCAGGCGAGTGACGAGCTGGCGCTCAAGTTCCTGAGCGACAGGCTTCCTCCAGCGCTGACGCCGTTTGAGCTCATTTCGGCGAATCAGAGGACCGAGATTGACGATGCTGGCATGTACGAGGCGGAGGCGGAGGCGGAAGAGGAAGAGGAAGAGGAAGTGGAAGTGGAAGTGGAGGACTTCAAAAACGCCGACATATTCCTGTCGTCAAAAGTTAGGCTCCTACGGAAGGGAATTGCAAGGCTGATCATTGAGGACGACAAGGCAGTCCTGTACCACTCGATGGACAACAGTAAAACATTCCACGAGGTTCCTCTGAGCCCCTTGGAATTCGAGCTGGACGACGCTCCGGCCATCGAGAAAATTCTAAAAACCTTCGCGCCGGATTGGTGTCTTGTTAACGATTTACCACACCCGCCGGCAGAAGACAGTGACGACAAAATTGGAATATGTAAGAGTTTGTTTGAGGAGGGGATCTTGGCCGTCGATAACAGGGAGTTGCTCTGAATAATCAATCTAGAAAAAATTCAATTATGAAAAACTGGTGGTCTCTTTTCCATAAAACTCCCTCTTCCTTCAGTAAAACTCTCACTACTACAACCTCTAATCATCCCGCGCGTCGCAGCAACGTACTTGCCAATATTTTTTGAACCGTTCAGCACTTCCAATCCCTCTCGAATACTCTCTGCTGATTTGGAGGCGATGTTTTGTGCTATACGATGCACATTTTTGTCTAATAATTCCTCTTCGAAAACCCCGTTGATGAGGCCAATCCTTTCTGCCTTGGACGCGGATATAGGCTCCGCAGTCAGTAACAACTCCATTGCGTGCTTGTGGCAAACGCCGCTAATCAACGGGACGCTGGGAGTATGGCAAAACAAGCCGAGCGAGCTTCCAGGCGTCTGAAACGTGCTGGACGGAGTGGAGAACGCGAGATGGCTCTCTGCGACCAGCTGAAGCCCTGCTCCCGTTGCTATTCCGGCAACTTTGCTGATGATAGGGACTACGCTGGACGACATTAATAGCATCACTTCCTCGCATAGATTGAAGGTGTGTTGAATTTGGGAACTGTTATCAAGTGTCGTGAGATCGTGGCCAGTACTGAACGCTTTGGGTGCAGAATTGGACTCAATAATGAGAACACGAGTTCCATCTGTTTGGGAGGCCTCGACCGAGTCGAGCAAGTACTGAAGGACCGGGATTGAGAGCGCTGAATATCGCTTAGGATTGGCCAAAGTGAGTATCTTAACCCCCCTTAACATCTTATTTTTCCCCGACGCTAAAAAACATGATCTATGCTATAGCATACATGATTTTCACATTTTTTACAAGTAAATGTGATAAGAATGTGACAGCTTTGATAGCTCGTCGTTTCAACTAGAGTATTACCCCACCCACCACCATCATGCCAAAACTTTCTTTTAAAGTTACCCCCTTCAGTCCTTCACCTCCACAACCCTCTCTCCAAGTCCATCCTCCACCCCAAACCCCAACCTCTCCAAACAACCACAGACATACACATCACCATAACAATATTAAATTCGGCTTCTCCTCTTTCACCCACTCCCATGCACCCCCACCCCAACCCTCCAAGTTCCTCGCCCATCCCTCCACACAGCACGGTTTCGCTCGTGTTATCATCCCAATCCTGTGTACGATCGAACTTTTCGAAATGAAGCATTCACCGGGCACTCACACAATAAATGCCTTCGTACAGGCCGTCATAATCTTCCTCTACACGTTAAAATTCTACACCGACCCTCTCCCCCTCCGCTCCATCTCCCTCCAAACCTTCCTCCTAATCTTCTCCTGCCTCCTCATTACTAACCAGCTCTACATAATGTCCCGCTCGATTGCTCGTGAGGACAGTATGGTTATCTTGTTTGTGGATTTGCTGCTGACGGACGTGTATTTGATGTTGAAGCCCGGGTGGAAGTACCTGGCCTTTGGCATTACGGCGTTCATCATGAGTTTGGCAAAAACGGATCCCGTGTCGACGTTCTGCTCCTGCAACTGCCAGTTTTTGGGGTTGGCCGGTGCGTTTGAGGAGGGTGAGGGTGGAGTGGGCGGGCTGTTTGGCGATTCAGGTAATTCTACTTTTACCCTCGAAATTCTGGAAAGCCACTTGTTGACCACCAGCGAACGCGAATCCTTCAAATACTGCCTCAACACCTGCCTCGATCTCAACTCCACCCTCCGCTTCATCGGGTGCATTGTTTGGCTTGTTCTGCTCGTGTTCTGCAGCAAGAGCGTGAAGGTGAGCGAGCGAAGCGAAGCGAGCCTTGGTGAAGACGAGCATACTCGCGATGAATCCTGCGAAATTGTTACAGATGGAAACATCCCCTTACTTTGCTAACCCACTCAATTCGTTTGGCTCGGTTGTTTTGCACGTCTTTCATTGAAAATGCGCCTCGCTTCGCTCGGCGCAGGATCAGCTCCACTCTTGGTGCCTGCAGACGCTTCCCGAGGCGAGTAAGAAGTACCAACTTTCTCATGGGGCAGGAGATGTTACGGGTGGGGTTGATGGCAGTAGAAAGAATCACGAAGTGAAGGAGAGAAAAATTAAGGCTGCGGAGGAGGAGGAGGAGGAGGAGGAGGAGGAGGAGGAGGAGGAGAAAAATGACGACAACAGCAACAGCTACAAAATCTTGAACACCTCAGAAAACTTCGCCAAGCTCCTTTTATTTTGGCTGATGCCTCGGTTTTTCTCCAAACCCTGGCAGCTAACCGACATGAACTTGAGCCACGTCAGTGAGGAAGAGTCGCATTCACTTGGGCTTTCAAGTACACACAGCTCTATGAGCAGCGCTGCGAGCAGCGTGTCGGAGTACTCCGCGTACTCCGAGTACACTTCACCCACTCCAACAGCAGCAGCAGCAGCAGCAGCAGCAGCAACAGCAACGGCAACGGCAGCAGCAACCTCTCCACCAATCGAACAATTCTTTTCTCGTAGAACCGAGCAGCCCGTCCGCCTTACCCCGTTCAACTTCCGCATCACCTCCCCCTACTCCCCGTGCGAATCTTTCTACGCCACCTCTCTCCTCCACCTTCTCCAATCCCTGAAGCGGTCGAAACACCTCTGGAAACGGCTATCCTCAAACTCGAAGAAAAACTCGAACTGGAGGATCCCTTCCACGCTTTTGCCAACTTACCCAAACGCACTGGCAACAATATCGGTTGGTTTCGTAGAGGAAATCAGTCTAGGGAGCGCGGTGAGCTTCCTCTGGGACTTCGTTAATCCGCAGCGGATCCAGCAGCGCAGTAAGAGCAGCATGATTCGAGAGGTTGTGGCAATGGGAGGAGAGGTGAGTGAATTATTCCACCCAAATTATATATTCGTTGGCTCACTCCTTCCCCACGGCGCAGGTTGAAAATGAAAACAATCACCGTCAGCGGACACTGCTACGAGTATGGTCGCGCCAGCCGTATAAAGCCCGAGACTTCTGCCTGGAGTGGAGCTGGAGGCTGTTAAGCCCAACCAAGGTCGCCATAGTGAAGTGGACGAGCGACCAATCGACGTATGTGGAGACACTTAGGCGGGTCGGCGCGAAGAGAAACGAGGGAATGATTGTGGAGTTCCAGTCTATGTATCTCATCGAGCAGGTTGATGTTGAAGTGGAGGAGGAGGAAGAAGCGGGTGGAGATGGAGATGGGGATGGGGATGGGGATGAGGATGAGGATGTAGATGAGGGTGAGGATGAGGATGAGGATGAGGGTGAGGGTAAGGATAAGAAGCAGAAGAAGAAGAAGGGAAAATTCAAAAATCGGCTGAAATTGACTTATTTCTGTGCGCTCAACCCCTCGGTCCCAATCGAGGATATTGCCGATAACCATGTCAAAGAAATACTAGAGTCGCTGATGAAGATCCTTTCAGACGTACAGGACTTGAGCAAGACGGGAAGCAAGAAGGAAACCAGGGAGTATTACAATAGGGAGAAGGAGAACGTTGACAGTGCGTGGGAGTTCAACAAAGGCAACGGTAGCGGCAACGGTAGCAACGCACCAAATAACAACCCCCCCCCCCTTGAGATGGAACCACACACACAGGAAAACCCCAACTCGAATCTCGACGAGCTAATGCAAATCGGCGGCAGAGGCCAGTTTCCGAACTTTGTCCCCCGCACCCCGACCCAAGCCGCCCACCTCTCCCTCCACAACGACCAGCAAGGCTCCGAAACCGGCGAGGAGTTACAAGAGTTTGACAGTGCCCTGAGTGTCAACTTTAGCGGCATCGGCAGTCCGTATGGGACTCCAGGCAATAATACTCCTAACGGGAGTGTAACGGACCGGAATGAGATGAATGAGCGGCGTCAAAGTTTGTTGGAGAATAGCCAGCAGCAGCAGGTGAGCGAGCGGAACACGAAAAGACGATTTGCGAGTTTTTCCAATACTCACATTATTTTTACGGCGCAGTACACGATGTCGGGGTCGGGGCACCGCGGCGGGATAAGCAACATGAGCGACTATATGGCGCAATTGGGATTATTGTCCCACTTGTCCCTTGCTCACCCGTTCGTCCGCTGGCTCCGCGAATCAGAGCGGCAGAATTTTTCTCTCCAGCTAGCCAAAACAACCAACATGACATTCGCCTCCTCTTCCTCCTCCTCCTCCTCGCCCTCCCCGCAGCAACTTCTCGTTCTCTACTTCCCGACTGCTGAAAACTCGAACTGGATCAATAAATTCAACACAACTGGAACGACGACAAAGATTGTTCAGTCGCAGCACAACCTGCAGCAGGTGAATGAGCGGAGCGAGCGAGCGAGCGAGCCTTGTGACAGAAGAGTGCGAAGATCCGTGCGAAATTGCTATACATGGCTACATCCACTACTGAACTAACCTGCTCAACTATTTTTGCTCGCTTGCTGCTCTCGTGCTTCGTTGAAAATGCGCCTCGCTTCGCTCGGCGCAGCTCACAAATTTCCCAAAGTTCCGAAATGCTATTGGCTGGGCAAAAATATTCACAGTTATAGAATTGCTTTCCCTGTTGAGAGAGTTGATTTCCGCAAGACTGCACGCCGGCGTTTTTAACGAGGTGTTTGTCACCGGTGTTGGCGGTTTACTTCTCCAGCTCAGTTTTGCGACGCTGCCAATTTTCTACGCCCCGAAAATGCTGTTAAAGCCTCTGTTGACCATGGCTGACATGACTGACGCGCTGTCTAATATGAGACTATACATGAAATGCGTGATATTGTCGGGGCTCATTCGTTCTCATCTTTGGCTCCTTTTTGTCATCCAGGTGAGCGAGCAAAGCGAGCGAGCCTTGTGACAGAAGAGTGTGAAGCGACTAAAACCCACTCCTAATTCACTCTTGCTCTCGTGCTTCTTTGAAAATACGCCTCACTTCGCTCGGCGCAGTATGTGTCTGTGTCCTCCCCTGGGGAGATTGAATTAATGGCGCTAGACTCCCACCTCAACCTGAGGGCGTTCACGGTGAACCATTTCAGGTGAGTGAGTGAGCGAGCGAAGCGACGAGAAATATAAGACTAGACTAGACTAACCCACTCAATTTACTTCGCACCTTCTTCGCTCGGCGCAGAGTCGCCTTAACGATCTCGTGTATGATCTCGGTTACTCTTATGAATATTGCAGTAGAGTACAAACTGCAGAAGTTTGTGAACAGGGTGATGGTGCTTCTCGTTGCTAGTGTGGAACTGTTCCTCACGAGCTTATATATGAGTAGTCGTGAGGCGAGATTGACGGCGGTGTGTTTTTTTGTGATCATTTCAAGTGTGTGGTCGTATTGCAAATTTTCCAGCGATTCCTTAAACGAGTTCTACCTTCGAACGCAGTTTAACATAATTTGGAACCAGAACAACCTCGTTTATATGAGGGCCATTCAGAAAGAGGCGGAAGGCGAATTGACGAAGCACCAGCTTGGAAGTTTGAAGGTGAGTGGAGTGGAGACCGTCAATTAACCACCAAAACCTACTGATTCCATTTAATCGGCGCAGCGGTGCATTGAAGTTCTGGAGGGCAATGAAACGCTAAAGCAATTCCTCCCCGAAACGTTGCGGAGCACAATCAAGTACGAGGAGCTGGATTTGAGAGAGCTGATATTCGAGACGCCCACGATCAAAAGGAGGAGGTGAGCGAGCGAATGAGCGGAAATGGCTACAGCCACCCACATCCACTACTAAGTTAACCCTCCCAACTCGTTTTGGCTCGCTGGTTTCGCTCGTCCTTTGTTAAAAATGCTCTTCTCTTCGCTCGGCGCAGGATGAGCAAGGTTTTCGTGGCGGTTTACAGAAACAAGATCGTTGTGGTCAAGAAGTTGGAGGGTTTGTCCTACAAGGGATTGATGAATTGTTTCGCCGAAATTTACTTGCTGAGTAGGTTGAGGCACGAAAACGTGATTGGTGTGTTTGGGTCGGTTTACGAAAAGAGTAGGTTCTGCATGGTTCTCGAGTACGCGAAGAACAAAAGGTGAGCGAGCGTAGAGCGGAAATGGCTACAGCCACCCACATCCACTACTAAGCTAACCCACCCAATTCGTTTGGCTTGCTCGTGCAGCATGATCGATTTGATGAAAATTGACCCTTTCTTAGATTGGAAGAATGACAGGCGGTACTTCGCTAGGGGGGTTGCGAGTGGGATGGCCTACTTGCATGCGTTCGATAATCCAATTTACCACAGAGATCTGAAGAGCTCAAACTGCTTGATAAGCGAAGATCGCCGGTGAGCGAGCGAAGCGAGCGAGCTTTGAGGAAGAATCACGCGAAGAGATGAATCCCGCTAAATGGCTACAGACGGCTACATCCACTACTAAACTAACATTATTCCACTCAATTCTTTTGACTCGCTTCATTCGTTTTGCTCTTGCTTCATTAAAAATGCGCCTCGCTTCGCTCGGCGCAGTGTGAAAATTAGCGGTTTCAAGCATGCAATGATCGACGTGAAGTTCGGTCGGCTGCGGCACACGCAAAAAAACACTCAAAAAGCGAGCGAGAAGAATCTGCTGAAAAGAGTTTTAATTAAATCAACAAGCGTTGACAACGTTGAAAGAGATAGCGTGAATGAAACAGACGAATACAAATCTGGGGAGCATAGTGAATCGGAGGTGAGCACGCACAATAATATACTCACGTAACATGTACACGCCACTCACCCCAAAAACAGATACACCCGCTGTTCCACCAAGAAATGGTGGGAACCATCTTCTTCCTGAGCCCCGAGGTGCTACGGCAAGAGCGGTACACGAAGCAGAGCGACGTTTACAGCTATGGTTGCGTGTTGGCTGATATCGCCATGAATGGAGGGTTGCCAGACTACTACAAGGAAAACATCAAGAGCAGCTCAGCCCCCTACAATAGGCACACGTTTCTTGAAGACATAAGCGAGGGCTGGAGGCCGAAACTAACTCAAAGGTGAGCGAGTGAGCGAGTGAGTGAGCGAGCGAACGAGCAGAAATGGCTACAGCCACCCACATCCATTACTAAACTAACCCACTCCATTCTTATTCGCTTGGCATCTTCTTCGCTCGGCGCAGCTTGAAAATTGCGCACCGACCTGTGTACGACATGATTTTAAAGTGAGCGAGCGAAGCGAGCGAGTCTTGATGAAGACGAGCATACTCGCGATGAATCAACACCCGCGAAATGCCTAAAGACGGCTACATCCACTACTAAACTAACCCCTCAATTCGTATTCTTTTGACTCGCTCGTCTTGCTCTTGCTTCATTAAAAATGCGCCTCGCTTCGCTCGGCGCAGGTGTTGGCAACAAAATGCCAAAAAGAGGCCTAGTTTCGAACAAATTGCGCGGAAGCTGAGAGAGTGGGACGGAGAGGCGCGAATTCATCTGAACGTGACGAGCGCCATGCTGCGATCCGAGACTCCGTACACAAAAAGCGAGCACGAAACGGTTGACCTTGCGATTAAAGAAGTTATGAGGTCTCCGGCCGCCAAGCAGCTTCTCCACAAGAACGCCAAAACGCCGAACTACATGTTGTCGAACGAGCTGAGCCGACACCTTCAAAGCGCTCAAAACCAAGGTGAGTGAGACTCAATGATACGATGACACGTCCATACCAACACAAATAACAACAGACCTTTTTTTGTGCAACTTCAAGAAGTTCGACTTCCCCGCCCATGAGGTGACGGAATTTATGTGGGACTGGCTTCGCAAAATCAGAATTGAACAGGACATGACGAGAGGGAACATGCAGCGCATTTTATATCGAACGGGAGATGACAGTGATCACAACCGGGTCATTGGTTGGACTCTGAAGCTCCCCTATCCAATTGAGAAGAGAGAATTCATGACGAGGAACGTTTGGCAGCAAGTGTCACACAACAACTTCGTCATAGCGTGGACGAGCATCGACGGCAGCGAGAGAACTAAAATCAAATTGGATCAAAAAAATAATAATGGTGGGGATTTCGAGGAATCATTCAACGTTGCGAAGAACAATCAGGGAAGTTACAATAGCTATATGTGGGTTAGGGGTGACGACGCCGGGACGGGCTGCAGGGTCGGCTTTAGGACAGTGCTGAATATGAATTTTAGAGGTCCGCTGCTTAGCAGCAAAATGATCAAGAAGATGTTCAGTTTTTATGCCGAGAGCAGCTTGGCTCAAAACATTTTGGAAAACGTTTACAGGTGAGCGAGCGAAGCGAAAGCGAAGCGAAAGCGAAGCGAAAGCGAAGCGAAAGCGAAGCGAAAGCGAAGCGAAAGCGAGCTTTGAGGAAGAATCACGCGAAGAGATGAATCCCGCGAAATGGCTACAGACATAATGGCTACATCCACTACTGAACTAACCCACTCGATTCGTTTGGCTCGCTCGTTTTGCTCTTTGCTTCATTAAAAATGCACCTCGCTTCGCTCTGTGCAGTTTGATGTTACAAGAAAAGGAAAGTAGAAAAATGCTGAAAAATGATAATTGAAGAGGGGGTGATTAATATAAATTTGAAGAATTCTAAAATTCAATTCTACCGTATGTGCATGAAACCGACCAGCACAGCGACTATTCCAATGGAAACCAGGATGACGCAGCATCGTTTTTTTCGTATCTTCTTTTGCAATTTGTTGGCCGCAATGGTTGACTGCAGCCCGTCCTCGATGTAGTCCTTCGCGGCGAGAACTTGGAACTCAATATTGTCAATTAATTCCGATTGCTCTTCGACCATCATGGCGAATTCTTCAAACATTCTCGACAACTCCATAATGCTCGCTTCCAGCACTATGACGTCGTAGTATTTGCCCTTGACCTCCTCGTAGGTGTTTTGAATGTCGCTGTGCAACTTTCCGTCCTTGGTGCTCGCCTTCAAAATGGTCTGCTTGGCAAGGTCCGAGGAATCACCTCGCTGCAGCATTCTCTCAATCTCCTCGTCGGTTGAATTCGGCTGGACTATCTTGACCTGGCGAATTGCCGTTGACTTGGCCTGCGTTTTGTACGCAGACTGCGCGCTCGAATATTCCTTCATGACATCGATGAATTTTCGCGTCAAGGCATTGACCACGTTCGACCGCATTTGCAGCGTTCGCTCATCCTTGTGCGACGACGCTGTTAGCTGAGAACGCAGCTGCTGAATTGAGAACTTGCACTGGCTAGCTATCTGGTTGGTGTGGGAAACCATCTTGCCAAGTTGGCCAGATTTCATCTTGTTTTTTTGGGAATTGGAGGATGAGGATGGTGTTTGGGTGAGGGCGTCCGATTTTATACGCCCTATCTCCACCGAGGTTGAGCGGATGAATTCTAAGTCCTCCTTGATCAAGTTCACGGTCGAAAAGAAGTCGGTGAGGATTGTGTTCGATTGGGTTTCAACATCGTATTGGGGGATGGGAGATGAGGTAGGGTAGTTGGTCAGTTCTTTCTTCTTCTGTTTATGGATTTGTTTCTGCTTCTGCTTCTGCTTTTCGGATGAGGATGAGGATGAGGATGTGGATGAGGGTGAATGTGTAATGAGAGGGGTATTCAGGTCTTCGTCCGGTTGCAACTCATGGAGTCGGTCAAGCATGTTAAAGACTTGACATTGTAAACTTTTTGAATAATTATTTATTCTCTTGGGAATAAAATGTTCGCTGTTTGTTAGTAATGCCTCTTACATGCGCAAATATGATATATGAATTTCCGCCTCGCGGAGCCAAAAAAAAAAAAATGATCATCACATGTTTGCACATGATAAAACACGGTTTTTCAAAGGTGCAAAGCCACTAAAGCCACTACAAAGCCACTACAAAGCCACTACACAGACGCAATAAATCACATCCCCTCTGGCCATGACGTCCCGCGAAACTCTTCTCAGACAAATTAAGACAACCAATTTCCACATTCATACCAGAATTCTCATCCAATCAATTTCTAATGTTGCCTTTGTATTGCCCCTTGATGTTCGCCCTCCTTCCATTGCATTCCCGCCTGCCACACTCTCAACAAAAAAGAAACTGGTGGGAAAGATCACCAAGCTAGCGAAATTAGTGACTGAGCAGATCGACAATGCCCTCTCGTCCACCTCAGTGCTGAGCAATGATGGAAACGGTGACCCCGACCCCGACTCCGACCCCGACAACAAAATCTACGCGAAACGTCGTCGTTTGTGGGAAATTGGAATCGAGGCTGTTTCCTCTGAGCTGTGGCTTCAGTCGGGCGGGGGGGGCAGTTCCAGCAATAACAAGGGAAAGGGGAAGAGGGCTGGCCAAGCAGGCGACAGGTTCGCGGCAGATAAAACCAAAGGCCAAAAGAGCAGCACGGTGGTTGGGCTGAGCGTCTTTAAGCAGGTTGAGGGGGTACTCGATAACGAGAACTTGACTGGAAAGAGGAGGAAGATTGAGAGGGAGTTGGGTGGGCGAGTGATTGGAAGTGGCGAGTTTCTGGTTAAGAATGAGGGTGAGGGTGAGGGTGAGGATGGGGCTGAGGAAGAGGAAGAGGATATCAGTGATTTTGCAGCCGATTATAACGAGGCACTAGCACTGAACACCTTCGACGACACAAAACTTTACCAGCACATGATTCGCGATTTTGTGGCCTCGAAGAAAACTGGAGAGAACGACGACATCAACAACAATAGCGTTAATGACAACGACAACGATGGCAACATCTTGAATAGCTTCAGCAAGAGGGGAGGTGTGGAGGCCAACAACAACAGCAAAAACAGCAAAAGCTCCAAAAAGTTCAAGACCAACACGGACAGGAGGGCCACAAAGGGGCGAAAGGTCAAATATACGGTGCACGAAAAACTCGTCGGGTTCATGTTCCCGAAGGAGCGGAGAGACCATGCTATTGGGGAAGAAGAGTGGTTTGGAAGTCTGTTTGCCTGAAACAATTTTAGAGGAAGGAGAAAAGCAGAGAGATTTTTTTAGGAGGAGTATTTTACTTTATACTTATCTATAGTCACGCAAAATCGTTTCTTGTCTCGCTATAGTTTGGGCGGACCATGAGGTTTCTCGCTATAGTTTGAACGGTCGTACAAAATGAAGAAAAACCCTTTCACGAGAACAAAATGGAAAAGTATCCGGCCTCCTTCAGAATTGTAACGATCAAACAAAGAATAAGAACTCTCAATGTCCGTTTGAATGCTGTGGGGTTTGTCCCTTCGAAGAGGTATTCCATAAAATCGTCACACCACGATTCTGACACTTCAGCATCATCATCAGCAAAAATCATGTCGTCATTTCTGTGTTCGTTTTCGCGGCCTGACTCGAGATCGGTGAAACCCATTACCGAGGACACACGGCGCCGAAAATCCTCAACTTCCTGCTCGGCTCTAGCTTCTTCCGTGAGGAGGGGGTCAGACATGTCTGCCAGTTCTGCATTCTCTTCAATCAAGAATGCTGGAGTATAATCAAACCTTGACATTTCGGCAAGTTTTATGATTTATTAACTTTCCTTTAGATTATGACATAGTGTTGACTATTTAAAACTATAATTTGGTGAATTTGTAAAGTTAAGAAGTTGTATGCATGAAGTTAAATTTTGTAAATAAATTTTTCAAACCTGAATAAATATCTTATAAGATAAGTGTAAACCTCCCACACCTCCCAGGTTCAGGAAACACTCACCAAAAATTCAGTCCATAAAAGGTCCAGGTTTGTGGGACCCACCATCAGTCCACCGTCTTACTGCTCTCCAAACTCCAAATCCAAATCCAACAACACCCTCTACAATAGAAGTATGTCTTCCACCCCCCACCTCATTCCCACATCCTCAGATATTCTGCTCAGATCTAAATTTGTTGAAAGAGTAATAATTTCCCAACCCCAGAAAACCTCACAGGACGAGCTAGCAATTTTTTAGTCTGCAAAAGCAAATTTGGAGTTGGCAACCTTGAAATTCGAAAAAATCTCTGACGATCAGCGCTTCCCCAAAGAAGCAAGCGTCGTGGGTGTGGTTGGAGTGGGTACTGGTAGATGCACTGGCACGATTCAAACGTCACCAGAAGACCTCATCGCCTGGCTGACTCTCGAAACTGATCAAAGCCGGCAAGAGCATGAATCCAAAGGTTGCACTGACTCGAACAAATACCCAATGAAAAAATATGAAGTGAACGACCACCACTCTATATACTACATCTGTAGGCCCAGTCCTCGCCCACTAGCGACAAGAGATTGGTTATTTCGAGTAATTTGGAACAAAGTCGATGAGGACAACTACAACGTTTATTACTATAGCATTGAAACGGGACCAAAAGGATTTGCAAAAACGACCTTGGAGAATGTCGTCCGCGGCCAAGTTTCTCGAATTGACAACTTGAAGCGCCTTCCGCACAACCAATGTCTCTTCACCGTGAATGCCAAGTATGATGTCAAGGTGTGTGTGCGCAACACGAAACATCTCCTGGAGACAACCTAGCCACTAGATCAACACCAGCAAGCAAAAATTATTTTGGCATTTTCGATTTCACAATAAACTGTTTCACTTTGATCATCACTTTTCACGCTGGCTCTAACTCTTCACCCCCCACCCTCGCACCCATCACAGGGCTCAATTCCCAAAACATTAGCAAACTTGACCCTCTCCTCTCTGTTGAACACCGTCAAACGAGCCTATCAATACTTCCAGCGCGACGATGAAGTGGACGAGTTGGAGCGGCAAGCATTCATCAAGAGAATGGAAACAATAAAACCGTCCACTCCGTCCGAAACCGCGGCGATAAAACTTGGACATAAGCTCACCATTTCTGACTCCCTCCTGATTACCCCCCAAGGGTCAACTTTGGCGACAAGCAATGTGTGGAAAAAATTGCGAGACACAGACCAAAAAGTGTCAAAATTCACGAAAGTTGACGAGAGTGGTTTGCATTGGGCCAAGGCGATTGGTGTGGTTCACTCTTCTCCTGAAAATGTACTTGCGTTTCTTTGGGACTACTGCGGCAATTTGCGCGTCAACGAGCACCTGAAGACCGATGGAAATCTTCTTAGGTGAGCGATTTAAGCGAGCAGCGAGCGGAAATCAAATACACGCAATCACTAAAAAAAAAATTAATTCCCACTTTAATTCGCTTCGCTCGGCGCAGGTCAGTGTACGATCCTGCGCCACCTGGCGAGGATAATAACGATGCGCACCATACTCAATATGTCGTAACGAGAAAATTCATGCCGTCGCCATTCCGGACGAGAGAAGTTAACTGTCGGCAAGTCTGGGGCAAAATCGTGGGGACCGAGACCCTCGTTCTCGCCATTGAACCGGCCAAAGTTAACTACCAAGAGGAAAACGATAATGGTGACGAGCACGAGCCAAAAATGCTTTCCAGCCCAATTTCTATTGGGCGCCGAGCATCAAGAATTGTCGTGCCTCGTTTGGGATCATCCTTATACTCGAATAAAAAATTCGTAAATGTCAAAACTACAGCCGTTTGGGTGATTGAGAGGAGGGCGGAGAACGTCAGCGAGGTCAAGTTGGTTACGAATCTTGTGGATGAAGGGAACTTGCCTCTGAACGTGGTCAATAATGGCGTGAACCGCTCTCTCAAGGCTTTGAGCTTGCTGAAATATTTCTATGAGCGCAACGGGCTGGTCGTGGACAAAGAGCTGCGAGCCGCGTTTGTCTCGAAAATCCCGAGTTGCTTGCCGTTAGTCACAGCCGAGCATAAGAAACTCGTGAAAGAGCAGATTCAGCAGTATGGGTTAGAAGAAAAGGGTTGGGAATACACGTGAGTGGATGTGACATAAAACAATTTTTATATTATTTTTCCAACCCCAAAAACAAAACACATTCGCTCGGCAGCCCCAAGGACTCGACAGCCTTCGTTGAGCTTTCAAAGAAACACATCAAGGGCGAATCGTTTGCCTGGGGAAAAGCAGTTGTGACAGTTGACGCTCCGGCCGAGATCGTCTTGGCGTGGCTCTTCGACTATTGCTCAAACGAGCGCAATTCCGTCTCACATTCCGCCGAAGAACGCGAAGTTATCAATGCTGTTTCGCCAGTCTGTCTACAATTCTCCACTGTCAAAAGGTTTCCTTGGCCGCTTGCGGCTAGGCAGTTCATCAGCGAAACGTGCTGGTCGAAGCTCGAGGATGGGAGCTTTGTTGTGACGAATAACCCTTGCGAAAACAATGTATACAAAGACAATCATAAGATGAGGCTAGTTCGAGGCGAGGCCAGAGGATTATGCATCATTCAAAACGTCGGTCTTCACCAGTGTCAACTCACAATATTTCATAACATGATGCTGAACGGCAACATAACCGGCAGAGTGATGGACGCATTGATACCCAGATCTTTGAAATCGGCTTCCCAAGTCCGTGAAACTTTTGCACGAGATGACGAGATTGACCGGAAAGACCGCAAGGCTCTGAAGACGATCATGTCTTCAGATAACGAGCTCTATAGCAATGAGGAGTTAGAATGTGTCGAGAAAATAAAGAAGAAGGTGAGATCAATACTGTGAGTGAGGTTTTGCATAAACTTTAACTTACTAACCCACTCGCATAGATGGAAAAGCTCAAGTACGACACGTTCTGGTCATTGCCATCTCCAGACTTTCGAACGAAGATGAGCATGGTCAGTGTCAAGGGGAAGGCTTTCCTGCGGTGCGAGGTTGTTGTTGATGCGAGCGTAGAAGAGTGCGCAGCCCGCTCGTTCATGCTGATGAGCCGGCAGCGGGCGCACCTCAATAACTCCTCCTTCGTCCAAGATCGAAGAACCACCTACGAGAACGACCACTGTTTCACCCACCTTCTCGTCCTAAACGTTGGCAAGGGACTCCGACCCCGCCGCTTCTTCACCCGTCACGTCTGGAAGCGGACGAACACCATCTATGCCTCGTCCATTGGCGCCTCTGCCCCTTCACCGACTTCTGAGGGAAATAATGAGAACAGAATCCTAATTGTTCACAAAACGGAAACTGAAGACACCGATACTTTCTTCCACTACCAAGTGTATGCGCGAACCACCGGGTTCACCTCTCTCACACCGTGCAATGACACCAACACGGCGACCAAGCTCTCCTTCGTGATTCAGCTGGACCTGGGTGGCATTGTCCCTCACAAACTGATTGAACTTGGCGCTGTCGACTTTTTGCACGAATTTGTTGCACTGAGGAAACTGTACAACAAAGACTACAAGATAGATTTGGCAAAACGCCAGCAGTTGATCAGCAACGAATTAGACTTGGGGCCGACGACTTGTACTGAGGCAGATCCGGTTTTATTGCTCTTCAACTCGTTCTTGCACATGAAGGTGGCTAAGACTCCAATGCCAACAAGAAACGAGATGGTGAGCGCAGTATCAGCTAAACTTGAGAAAAAAACTTGGTGGAAGCTGACGACAACCGTGCGCTGCAGCAAGGTGAGAGCGGAGCGAGAAGCGAAACATGTAATAAATGAAAATTAATTGAATCTAATTTATTTTCTCGCTTCGCTCCAAGAACGATGCCTTGGCGTTTCTGTTGAGCGTTGACAGTCGATCGCTGATGAGCGAGCACGATTTGGTGGAAAGCGAGGTTACCACGAGAGACAAAAATTCGCAAGTTGTTCGCATGCAGGAGATAAAAATTCTGAGCGACGGTAGCAAGGTCAAAAGCTCAATTACGCGGCAATTGTCGTGGTGGACAGATCGCGACGGGATATTTTTGCATTCGGCGCCAACAAAGCTATCAAAGATAATCTCGAAGCATAGGGACGCGATCCTCCCTCACGTCGAGCGAGGTCGTGAGCACAAGACACCATTTTGGCGGAGAGGCCACAAGCTCCCAAATGTAATTGACAGGAGCGAGGCTGCGACTAAAATTACGCAGTTGTCGCCCACGGAGACAAAAGTTGAGATGATCATCGCCCCGCACTTACTCGACAGGGCGCATGCGCTCCCGGCAAACCGCGACTTCCGAACGCTGGACAGGATGCAAAAGAAATTTCAGAACTGGCGGAAGTTGGATTCGCTGGATGAGACCGACGGGGAGGTGATGGGGAAGATGCTTATGGCAAATTGCAGCGGTTTGTTGAGCAAACATCGGACAAATCAGAAATTGAAGGAGTCGAGAGTGCAGCTTTTCTTCGAAGAGTTTCACGCGATGAGGGCAATGAAAGTCGAGCAGCCTTTCATCGAGAAACTGATTCAGGCCGTCGTA
>BRYC01000721.1:21883-36154 GCA_030267985.1 Parmales sp. scaly parma | reverse complement strand
GGGGAATGAGAATGAAATCTCCGAAAAGAAGTTCGCGATGCTGGAGGTTGGCGACGGCTCAATATTAGGTGCAAGTTTCGTGAAGCACTTGAACGTGGCTGCGACCGAGGAAGGCGCGTTCGCCTCGTGGGTGAAGAAGCACCCAGCGATGAACGAGCTTTCACTCTCCACCAAATACATTTTTTTCAAGCCGCTGTTGCTGACGACTGGAAAGGTGGTGAGGCACACCACGACTTGGACCAAGATGGCGAAAAGTATTGGGGCGGCGCTGATGAGCATGCTGGATATTGGATCGGATGTTTACACAATAAAAATTTACCGCAGTCGCAATGCGATCAAAACTGCTGATTTGATGACATTCTTTGTGCTTGTGAGTTTGATCTTGCAGATCATGCTGACAATTGCGGTTCATCACAAAAACAAGTGGACTACGTTGAAAGAGCTGGTGGGCACGTTGACATTTGTAAAACCGGTCTTCAACAAGGTGAGAGCGGAGCGAAGCGCAGCGGAGCGAAGCGGAGGCGGAGGCGGAGCCATGCCTCAAAAAAGAATTCGGAAAAAAGTGGAAAATAACTATTCTTAAATTAACTCGCTTCGCTCCAAGTTCCGCGTTCTCACAAACGCTAAAATGGAGAGCCACGCCATCATGCCACCCGTGAGCGAAATGATGATGTTCAAACTTGCCGAAGTTTTTAGTGAGAGCATTCCAATGAGTATCGTACAAATCAAGACAATATTTGAGTCGGAGGACTGGGATGTGCCGATAGCGGGCGCGCTTTTCATGAGCGTTTTATTCGTTGCTGAGGCTGTGAGCTACATGACCTACATGAAGGACATCAGCGAGGAGAGCCGACGCTCGGGGACTATCTTCTACGGGTTCGTGCCCTTGGCTGGGGTGAGATTGCTCGTCGTGAAGTGGAGCATGATTTTGCTGAGCTTCTGTCAGCTACTGGGGAAGAGCTCAGAAATGGCCATCCTCTGGGTGTTGGGCGGCAAGAAACTTGTTTTTAGCGTGCTGGGAGGTGAAATGGTTGTGTACTTGATTTTCAAGGTGGTGAGGGGAGACTTCAGGTATTGGATGCCACTGCCGCAAGGTTTTAGTTTGGTTTTCAGTCTGATTATGCGCGTGACGGTGAAAACCGTGGCTGATTTTACGGGCTTCGTGCATGCTCGGCATCCGTACGAGATGGGCGGCTTCTACTGGATGTTCAACATGGTCCTAACTCAGGCCGGCGTGTTCACGTCGATCTACTTGCTTGAGAGCGAGGATCAGTTGGGAGAAGATGACCGCGCCGAGCGATACAGGACGACTGCGAGCGGTGGATTGTTCGTGTGGTGCATTGCTATTGTCATGCTTTATTTTGGATCAGAAAAAGACTTTCGGCATACGTTCTTCTCGCTCAGGACGTCCAAGGGTTACAGCAAGGCGCTATTCGACAGCGTCGAGGACGAGATCAAGTTCCAGATCTTCGAAGATCACCCGAATTATTATGCGCATTATGAAGATAAAATCAAGGATTGGATGGCTGAAAACTGGCTTCGGCTGCACGAGAAGATGCCAGACTGGTTAACGGAAGAATTGATTGACTTGATACCGGTGAGGCTGCTGCCAGGAGGAACGGACCCAGGTGTGCTTGATGAAGTTTTAATAAAGGTTGAGAAAGACAAAAAGAAGGGGGGAGAGAAAAAAGGAGAGAAAAGAAGAAAGGGTAAGTTTCAAACTTTTGGAAGGCACGTGTTGGCAATAGGCAATGATAACGGAAACTTTTAAACACATTACAAAATAATCTGCAAAACGCCGAAGAAATCTAATACCACACTTGTTGGTCCGTCTCCAGCTCCAGGCCTCTGAATGCACATATTTAGGAGGGCAATACCCTTGTGCAATTCTCGGAGCTCGGCCTCGGTCGCCGGGGGACTCGTCGGCGCCTTGCACGTCTTCTTGTGTTTTTTTCACGCAGACTTCTGCGGTAGAATGTGCGCTTGCACCGTGCGCACGGTTTGGCGGGAAGGGAGCTGCAGACGTCGCACTTGCGAGCCGGCTTCGGCACGTCTTCAATTTCGACCAGTTCAGCCTTGTCGTGCTCATTGAAGAACTTATGACAGTCTGCATACGATCGTGATCTGATCCACAAAACCATCTCATCCCTCCAATAAGACACTGGTGCATACAAGCGGAGCATCCCCTTCAAACCCAACGAACGAGCTTCCTCGGGAGTGAGGGAGAGCAAGCCGATGATTTCAGCACAGGCTCCACTCCTACGGGCAATGTCAGGAGAGTTTCGCCTTCCTTGTCTCGTGTGGATTCAAGTCAATCGACTGCACACCCACATTGGCAAGAGTATGTGTGTGTGTCTGAGCTTTCGCTGCGAGCCAATGATGTGGCAGTCGTCCATGCTCATCTCTCCTTGTCTAGGTCCGAAAACATAAAAAATAAAAAAAATTAATCTCAAAAAATTAATCTAGATAAGCCCTCTTTCGGGTAATCGTCATGCATGACACACTAGTTGTTGTCCAATCATAGGATGAACAGTCATCCTGGACCCCTTTGAAGTTTAGCGAGCTCAAAGGGACTACACTAAGGTAGCTCACAGATATGGCGTTCGTTTGAGAAACGAGGATATCCGTAAATAGGGAGGAAAAGTACAAGTTTTGATACTTTCACAGGGTCAAGAAACCAGAAGCAGAATTCCCGCAGCTGGCACGAAAGATTAGGGGCGAGGTCGCCATGAAGAGGTTACTCATGCAAAAACTAATCGAACTTATATAGGGGTACTTAGAAATAGAGCCTCTACGCCCGCACATGGATTCAATCCATGCTGTATTCAATCCATGCTGTATTATTATAGATTGAGAGTATCAAACACAAGTGTAAATTTGGGAGGAACACGAGTCTTGTTAGAGTTTTGGTGATTGTTTTGAGCAAGATAAGTGAGGATAATCCAATGGTTATAACGAAATGGTGAAGCTGAGGGAGCAGTAAGCGAAAGTCATCTCATATTCAGCTCACGGAGGAGGAGTGTATTGAGCAAGGTTCAGAGAACCGCGGTTTCTAGCCACGGTGTCACTGAGGAAACGTAACGTCTAGGTGTAGCACAACAGGTGTAGACGAAAAGATACGGTTTGTTACTGGAACGACAAGTTTGCTTGTTTGTCCGGAAACAATTTATTTTATGACCCTAAGATAATGAATGGAGAAAATTTAACCTAACCTTAATCTCATTTACAAAAGGGATGGTCGTTCTTCGTCCCATCACAGTGTTCTCGATCACCTCTTGCCCCCACTGTACATCGTCAAAAAACCTCCTCAAAAAGTTGTCCCTACAGTTTGTAGAAATCAACATTGGGCACCACCCTTCTGCCAGAACCTCTATGCTCCAGCTCTCGAATGCAATGTCGGTTCCTCAAATCTTTTTCGGCAACAAGCATGTCGGTGGAGCATCCCACCTTTTATCGAAGCTCTCCTCCTCGAACATTGTTGATAGCGACAGTTCCCTCATGTTGGACATCTCTTCCCAAGAAATGCAATCCTGGTTCGAGCAAAACATTGGAATAGACGATGGCGGTAATTTCAACCTTGACCCACGCCTCCTCCCCCCAACCACCCCGATCGTAGCTGAGGTCATCCCGCCGGCTCGAGACTTTGAGGGTATAGATTATATAGGTGTGGCATGTGATCTCGAGGATGAATTTCGTTTCCAAGGTAAAACAACGTTCTCGCGAGTAGAATTGGAGAAAGCCGCAGGGGAGGTGAACGTTCGTGTCCCAGGTGAGTACAGGCGCTCGCCGCAACACAACACAACACACAGTTCAACTAACGCGTCCTCCTCCTCCTCCTTTGTTAGAGCTCTTGGACACATATAAAATAGTTCGGTCAGTTACCACCAAACCCAGTCAAAGTCTCAGTCCCAGTCCCTCGGAATTCGTCCTCCAGTCGCAATTTTCCCAAAATGCGCTGAACACTTTTCGCGTTTGGGACACTGAAAAGCTCGGAAGTTGGGGTGCCGAGAATCCCATTGCCCTGACGCACCATTTGAAGAAGCTGTTGGATAGGATCTGCGACGAGAATAGGGTCTCGGGGGGCTCCGCAGTGGACTATAGAGCCGCTCGACAGAGCGACTTGTTCAAGGTTTTTGATGAGAGAATCTGCGAATTGCAAACTATCAACCTTCTTTCCATGAACCAAACGACCAAACTCGCATTCTTTGTCAACCTGTACAACATATTGATCAAGCACGCGTTCTGCAAAATCGGCATCCCGTTCGTCAACGGCCCTAATATAACCAATCCCACCGGCGGAAACGGAACGATAATTCCTTCCTTTTTCGACAAAATCGGGTACGAAATCGACGGCATGTTCTTCACGTTTGACGGAATTGAGAATGGTGTGCTGCGGGGGAATAGGGGCAAGGTGTTCACCACCGCAGATGATCGGCGGCTTACAATTGCGTTTCCCGAATCCACGGTTGACATACGAATTCACATGGCGGTCAATTGCGGCGCCTCGAGCTGTCCGCCCATTAAGAAGTTCACCACTGATGCGATCGACGAGGAGCTCGGGATCGTGGCAATGGCGTACACTGAGGGTGACGGTAACTGTTTAGCTGACGAAGAAAACTCCATTTTGAGGTTGAATATGATATTCAAGTGGTACAGGGTGGACTTCGGAACAGATGACGAATCAGTTGCAAGAACTGTGATGGGCTTGATGGGCGAGGGTGATAAAAAAAAGAAGCTGGGTAGGATGATTGACAAGGGGGGGGTGAAGATTGAGTACTTTCCGTACAATTGGGAAAGTGACAGTGCCGAGCCGACGGTCGTGTTCGACTACGATAAATTGAACACAGTTGTGTATTAAAATGCCAAATGTTTATTTTCCAACACAATCATTCATTTGCTTCCGCCTCAGCCTCAGCTTCAGCCTCGGCTTCAGCTTCAGCCTCAGCTTCCGCCTCCAAAAACTCTTTCTCCAACCTGTGCTGACTCTCCTTAACTTTCCCCCTCATCTGATGCCTCCCCCTCAGGTACATTTTGCTGCTCGCCCTGCTAACAATTTCCGGCTGAAACGTGCACTCCTCCTCAATTTCCTTCTCCCTCTTTCTCCTGAGCCCCTCCGTTTTCTCCTGGTAAATTTTGTGGGCTTTGTAGAGCATAACAATGCTGGCCTCCTGCATGCTCTTGTTGAGCTGCGCTGGGGTGAGCCCATTGCTCCTCCCCTCCCTCTCCCTCAATCTCTTCCCCACGCTCCTTTTCTCCTCCACCAATTTCTCGCTTTTTTTGTTTATTTCCGGGTGAAATTTCTCGACAATTTTCGTTTTCTCCTCGCCCTTCCTCCTCCCGTCCTCCTCCTTGCTCCTCAGAACTCCAAACGCCCCGGGCCCAATGTGGTTGATTTCTATCATCATCAAGCTCGTGAAGTCCTCCAAGCTCAGCGCGCCCCCCCCGCACCGTTCCAAGACCGGTCTGACGATGTCCACTACCCCCTTGTGTAGCAGGTTAATGTCGCAGTCGTCCACCTTTAAGTCGCCCTCGATTCCGCTCACGTCCTTCCCCTTCTCTCCATTCTTAAACGCAGCTGTAACCAACAACGTCCGAAACAATTCCTCGCACGCCTTTCGTTTGAACCCGTCCAGCAGCCTGTTGCTCTCCGGCAGCGCCTTGAACGCCGCCTGCCTTCGCTGAAACTCCTCCAACCTCTCGATCTTCTCCGCTTTGTGCGCCAAACTCTTGGCGCTCTCCTTCTCCAAGTACTCAAAAATCGGTAACTTCTCGGCGTTCCGCTCCTCCAGCGGGCTCCTCCCAGTGCTCGGCTTGAACAACAGCGCCTCTTCGTTCTTCCGCATCTCCTCCTTCTTCGCCAGCTGCGTCGCGTGGTCGTCGTACAGGCGCTTCACGAACGCATCGTGATTCTCGTCCGGAATCGTTCTGTGCTTGTCCGGACCGATGTCGGGCTTGAACGAGCACTCCGGCTCGTCCGTCGTTGGAAGCTTCTCTCCGTTTAATTTCTTAAGTTCCTGCTTGATGTTGTAATCGTAGTACAACTGATCCCACTTCGAGAGTGTGTGTGTGTGGGTCCCCTCAGTGACTTTCTCCATCTCTCCCTCCATCTCCCCCTCCATCTCCCCTTCTCTCCCTCCCTCTCCATCCGTCTCCAAGTACCCCTTCTCCAACAAAATCTTGCTATTCTCGTTTATTTTCGGCTTAAACGTGCACTCCGGCTCACAAATCTTCAAATATGCCTCCGCCCTCTCCTTGTACACCTCACTGTCTGCGTATAGCGACTCGTAAATATTAGCGTGCTCGTTGAACCGTTCGATGTCCTTGCTGCCCTTGCTTATTTCGGGCTTGAAGGTGCACAGCGACCGCTGCACCGAGCGAGCCAAACAAATTGAGTGGGTTAGTTCAGTGTGGCTCGTAATTTTTCTTGTCTTCCTCAACCACATCCGCGCTCCGCTCGCTCACCTCGTAAGCGGCCTTTTCCTCTGCGGCAAGCTTTGTTGCTTCCTCTTGGGCCGAAATTTTTATGGAGGCTTGGATGAATAGCCTGGATCCCACGTCGTGAAGCTGCACATTGTCGTCGATCGGTTCTGACTGCAGCAGCGATTTCTCTTCGCCTCCTAAGCTATTGTTATTATTATTGTATTTGTCCTGAAAGTAAACAGGAGTAATCATCTGCGCCGAGCGAAGCGAAGCGCATTTTCAACGAAGCACGAGAGCAAGAGTGGGTTAGGAGCGGATCAGTCACTTCACACTCTTCTGTCACAAGGCTCGCTCGCTTCGCTTGCTCACCGTGCTGTTCCTCCTCTCCGCCATGACTTTGGTCTTCCCGCTGGTGGTGAACGCGTGTTTTGCCATGTACGCCAGCTCCGCATTTTCGTACATGCTCCTCCTCGTCTCCTTCCTCTCCGCAATTTTACTGGCGTGCTCGTACAGCTGCATGGCGTGCCTGTTCCCTCTCACCCTGTCCTTCTTCTGCTTGGCGGTTGTTTTTATTTTTGGCCTGGTGCCGACGGTGCCGGAGCCCGTCACCGAGCTCGAGGTTGAGCTCGTAGGATGAGCCGAGTGCTGCTTCGCCGTTATCTTCGGCTTGTTTGCGCTGCTGGGCGCGTCGTACGCAGATTTGAGTTTTTGCCAGAGAAGTTCCTGTTGCTTTTTCTCGCCGCAACCCCGCAATTTGTTATTCGTTTTTGATTTTGTTGTGTTGCTGGCAACCGGGGTGAAGGAGGTGGAGAGGCTGGACATGTTCAGAATCTCGCTCGCGGTTGTGGTTGTGGTTGTGGTTGTGTTAAGTTGTGTTGGTGAAGATTTCCTGTTTTTTTTCGTTTTTAGATTGGGTTGTTGTTGGTTTTGATTTGTTATTTTCGGTTTCTCTATTCGAACCTTTTCAACGGGGGTGACTGGGGGCGTCATTTCGACCTCCGTTTCGGTTTCAGTTTCTGTTTCAGCAACGCTCTCGGTATTGGAAATTTCGCTGATATCGCTGCTGTTGCTATTGTTGTTGTTGTCGTCGTCGTCGTTGTCATTGTCGTTGTCGTTGCAATCCCTGTCCCGATCCCTATCCTCTGCCTTTTTCTTCGCCACCTTGCGAGCGTGCCTCTTCTTCTTCGTTTTCTTCTTCTTTGTTGGTACGAGCAAATTGCTTGCCATGTTTTGCAAGATGTGTTTTTCAAGCACGCCACGATAGCTCTCCTCCAAGTCGTTGTCGTCCGCAAACTTGTCAGCTAGTGTCTTTGGATCGTCAAGTTCATGAACTATGATCTTTCCCTGTTGGGTGTCGGAGTGGAATATGTCCAATATACAAACTACTCTGTTTTGTTGTGAAGGTGGTGGTTGGGGGGGGTTATAATTATTGGCTTCGAGAGACTGGATGTTGCCTTGCGGTTGGGGTGTTGGAAGCTCCATGTGAAATGGTGGAAGAGAGAATGGAGAGTGTAAAAAAGTATATGAAGATGAAAAATAACGAGAAAAAGTGAAAAACAAAACAAAGCAAAAAGATATTGATAACCGCCATCCCCATTTCCTCTCCTTCTCTTAAAATTCACACACACCATGGTTAGGGCTAGAGCTCAAACAGCTAGTTCAAACTTATTTGGATTTGGAATTGGAGAATCCTATCACACACCGACGAGACCTCCATCACCAAAGTCGTCAAACGTTCATTATGAGACAACATCTCCTCAACCTCAATTACCTCAGTCCACTGAAGCAGCCAACGATAAAGGCGTTGATGTCCTCACTGGCAACGTAATTATCCCCCCCTGGAGGAGGAAGCGAACGCACCTTCCTTCCCATCTTAAGATAGCAACCTTTTGGCGAAACGATCTCCTGGAAAAGGCTACGAAAGAAGAGATGCTCAACGTAACTCTCCCGAAAGCCCGTACAGCCCGCCAGAAGCTTGGAATTGACGTGTACACGGCCCGCGGTCTATATAAAGTATTGAAAGTTCGAACGATAGAGAGCCTCGCTCATTTGCTGAAAACGCAGATTCACCTCCGCGGCCCGGAGTACGCTTTCAGCATGCTCCTCGAAGCAGTGAGCACGAAAAATATTGCGAAAACGATATTAGCGTCCACCGAGTGCTTGCTCGGGGACGACAACAAGTTCGAGGAAGCGACCCACGCTTGGGAGGTGGCAATGGGGGGGGGAATGGCTCCTGAAGTTATGATTGCTGAGTTGAGGGCGAAGGAGCGTCACAACGGGCATGGACATGGGCGTGGGCATGGGCATGGGCATGGGCATGCTTCTATACTAAAAACACCCACCCACAACATCAACAACAACAACATAAACAACAACAACTACAGCAACAACAACACTCATAATATCCACCACCACCCCAACCACAACAACCATCACGACAGCATTCAATTCGGCCAAAACGACGCTACAACAATCGCGAACAATCTAATGATCGCCTCAATAGCAACGAACATCGCCGAGAAGAAAGCCGACAACGACACAGTCTTCGACGCGGCACTATTCGAGGACAGCGACATTGACGACGAGGTCGACCAGGTCACCAACAGCAAGTTCCAATCAAACGAATTTAACCTGCTGCTGAAGGACTACGAACTGCTGAATGAGAATGACCCCGCGCTAAAACTGGCGACAAACTATAGACGAAGCTGTGAGCGTTTGAAGGTATTTCCGAGCAAAAAATTTATCAAGCAGGTGAGCGAGCGAACGAGCGGAAATGGCTTACAACCACCCACATCCACTGTAAACTAAGCTGACCCACTCAATACACCTCGCACCTTCTTTGCTTGGCGCAGCTCGCCAACCAAGCGATATCAATGGCCGGAGAAATTCTCCAAGCTCTGAACATGCGTCCGATCATAGAAACTATTCTCCACGCGGACAACATACTATCGCTCAACGTGTCGGACAATTCCCTGAAGCATGAAGGCGGACTGCTCCTGTCCGAGTGCCTTCCAAAAATGCTCCGACTGAAAGCGTTGAACCTGGCCAACAATTCGTTCGGCAGCTTGG
Source organism: Parmales sp. scaly parma (assembly GCA_030267985.1). Taxonomy (NCBI): domain Eukaryota; class Bolidophyceae; order Parmales; species Parmales sp. scaly parma. Next base: position 26,665 of record BRYC01000721.1, on the reverse strand, counting down.
CCTGCAACCATATCTCAAACTCGATAAAATCCATCACCTACCTTCACTCCTTGAACTTGAGTAAAAATCAGTTCGACGACAAAGCAGGTGAGTGAGCGAGCGAAGAAGCGCCCGAAATTGCTACTAAACGAACTTTTATTTTTTGCGCAGCGGCAACCCTTGGCAATTCTCTCAACCATAATAAGTACGGACTTTTGTTGGATCTTAGCTACAGCGAACTAACCGATGTTGGAATTACGGCGTTGGCGACTACTTGCATACACAATTTGGTCAACCTTCAGCTGCAATGGAACCAAATTTCTCACCAGGGGGTTATCGCACTTGCGGATGAGTTGAAGCAGAATGCAGCTGGGTGTCCCGACCCTTCGCTACTGGCAGCTGATAGAAAAATTCTCGCCGCAAGGCGTCTCTCGATGACCAAAACCGAGCGGCGCATGTCAATAAACCAAAACGAAAACCATTTTGTCCCCCAACACAAACAGCGCAATAATAAGCTCGAGGTTCTAAACCTCAACTTCAACAAAATCGGAGGCCTGGGCGGAGCGGCCATTGCCGAAATTCTGTTATACAACAAATCCCTCCTAACCCTCAGCTGCGCCAACAACAACATAAATTGGGAGGTGAGTGAGCGAAGCGAGCGAGCCTTGATGAAGACGAGAATACTCGCGATGAAGTGCGCGAATAGCTACAGACGGCTACATTTACTACTAAGCTAACCCACCCAATTCGTTTGGCTCGCTCGTTTCGCTCGTCCTTTAAAAATGTGCCTCGCTTCGTCGGCGCAGGGTGGATACTTGATTTCTCAATCTTTGTCATTCGTCAGATCGTTGACCTCGTTGGATTTGTCCCACAACCCGCTCACCAAGTACTCGGTCAATTGTTGCTTGGAAGGTTTGAACGGTGATTACCCGGCAATTTTTACCAATTTGAAGTTCGACGGGAGCTTTGTGGCGCCCCGAGGAACTTCTGCGGTGGTGCCGAATCTCGATTCGACGAGTTACGATTTGACTCTCTCCGACCATTACGATCACTGCGTCGCGGAAATTCTCAGGGCAAAAACGCTTCGGCACCATTTGCCGTCCACGGCCCACATAGATCGGTTTTCGTTCAAAGGTGAGCGAGCGAAGCGAGCGAGCCTTGATGATGACGAGCATACTCGCTATGAATCCCGCGAAACTGTTACAGACATAATGGCTACATCCACTACTAAACTAACCCACTCAATTCGTTTGGCTCGCTTGGTTCGCTCGTGCTTCATTAAAAATGCACCTCGCTTCGCTCGGCGCAGAGTTCTTCGATCCGTTCCCTAGGGCCGGTTTGCTTCACTTTAGCGTTGGAGAGAGCACCAGGAACGTGGGCCGAACGGCGAACATTTTTGTTCCTCAAGTTTCCACCGTGATTAAACTAGATTTGGCCAACGCCATGCATCGGAAAGTTGCGATTGCACACCACTCCCATCACGAGAGGTGGCAAAAATTGGGCTTGGAGGGGAACAGTGGTCCCAGCAGCATCGAGGCAACCGCGCTTGACAACATTTTGTACAACAACAACAGGTGAGTTGTGGAAACGAGCTAAACTAAAGGCTCGCAAACTAACGGCAAAGGATCGGCGCAGAATGAAGCCTGAAGATGTCACCGAAGATTTTTTTCAGAACAACCAAAATGGAACGCTCGTGTACACCATGCGAGACCCGGCCATGCATCTGGGCAACAAAATTGGATTCGATATGAAGAATGCGGAGGAGCGGAATATGCTGCAAAAAAGGTTCGAAAACATTTCGGGTGTTCTCAAGGACGTCGATGCTGTTCAGAAAGCAAAGTTCATGGGCCGCACTGACTTACTGTACAGCAGTGAAGATCGCGACAAAAAAGAAGACAATGACAAGGGTGGCTACGACGATGCAGTAGTGAATTTTGACATTTACAAATTTCAGCAGCACGTTGCAGTTGTTGTGGAGCACGGTTACAGATCTACCCATGCGGCCAGATTGACATCGAGGCCGATGAAGTCAGTGCACCACCGGTGAGTTAGTTGTGGAACGACTGAGTGTAGTGTGTGTGCCTAATTTAACCCTTTGACAGCTCAATCAAACTCCCAACCCACGGCAAAATTGAAATTGAAACGATGCCAGTAAAAAATTCTTTCGTTCTCTCGGAAGTCGTTGACTTTGACCTATCGAACTACGACCAATGGAAGATGGCAACTATCTACCTTCACAGGTCAAAAAGGTGCTGCGGCGAGTCATCGCTAGACCTCGTTTTAGACAACAAAAGATTGAAGCTCTTCTCCAATCAATTCATGTTCAAGGATGCGCCTCTCCCAAGGCATGGTAGGTTCCGGTGCATCTACATGGTTACCCGTCCCACGAAGCTCTTGATGACCAGGGGGAACATCGAGCAGGAGGTGAGTGGGTGGGGGGGCGTGGGGGGAGGGTGGAGGGTGGAGCCACGACTAACCCTATAAATCTATCAGGCCTTCATGCTGAACCTGGCAAATCAACTTGACTACGAACTAGCAATGTACTTGAGATCGTTCGTGCTGGGTGTAAACGCATCTACCAAGTCAGTGTGGACCCAAGTGAAGTACAACGGGGAGTGCTGGCCCTTCGCAAAGGTTGTGAGCGAGGAGTGCTGGAGAATTCCACAAGACGGCGTGCTGGAATTTCGGTTTGTGCCGGTCGCGTTGAAAAGCAAAAGCTGTAAAACGCGTTGGCTGCACACGATGGTAGGGGGCTTGCACGGTGAGTGAATGAGTGAGAACACGAGCCGAATACGAGCCGCAAACTAATTCATTCATTTGGCTCGGCGGCGCAGCGTGCAAAAACGACTTCGATCGGTTCGATTTGATTGAGCTTGGAGATATGAATGGGCGAAGTGACATGACGTGCGAAATCATTCGCACGTTTTTGAATGAGTTTAGCAGCCCAGAGTCCAAGAGGAAGGCCTTTAAAATGCTGTTACCGAGCTGCAGCGAGAAGTTGAAATCCAAAGATTTGGCCAACGAGATCCAGTGGCGGGAAGGGCACCACGTTGGCGACGTGAATCTTCACCCGCACCAAGTTGTTATAACCAAGGTACTGAGAGAGAACGGCGTGTTGGCGTTGGAAGGGGGAGAGAGTCTGAAAAAGGATAACCTAGAACAGAGGGGAGGAATTTACAAAAGTTTCTGCTGCGAAATATGCGAGGACGAAATATTTGAGGGGCACACGGCGTTTGCAGAACACTTCAAACGCAACAAGCATTTAATGGGACTTCGAAAATTGGGCTTGGAATGGGCTGGGAACGAAAAGATGTTACAAGGCTTGGGGGAAATTGAGAAAGCTAAAGGGGCATGGAAACAAATTGTCGGGAAAAAAGCAAAGAAGTTGCGGGTTGTAGGAAATTGGAGAAGATTTTTGAACGGTATATTGGCACCTGCGAACACGTCCAAGGCTCTGTTATTCAATGACAGCGACGACGAAGAAGAAGAAGATGATGATGAAGAAGTTCGGGCAGCTGTGGCAACCTCAACGAAGCGCAGCCGGAGTAAAAAGTTCAGCAAAAAAAATAAGAAGAAGAAGAGCAACAGGAAGAAATCAGTCATTAGTAAAATAAAATAAAGTCGAGATATGTTAACAAGTCAGTTCAGTTCAGTACATCTTAGGTTTTTTTTAGGTTTAATTCTATCTTAGGGTCATAAAATAAATTATTTCCGGACAAACAAGCAAACTTGTCGTTCAAGTAACAAACCGTCTCTTTTCGTCTACACCTGTTGTGCTACACCTAACGTCTCCTCAATGACACCGTGGCTAGAAACCGCGGCTCTCTGAACCTTGCTCAATACACTCCTCCTCCGTGAGCTGAATATGAGATGACTTTCGCTTACTGCTCCCTCAGCTTCACCATTTCGTATAACCATTGGATTTTCCTCACTTATCTTGCTCAAAACAAACACCAAAACTCTAGCAAAAAGACTCGTGTTCCTCCCAAATTTACACTTGTGTTTGATACTCTCAATCTATAATAATACAGCATGGATTGAATACTATTTTGCGGGCGTAGAGGCTCTATATCTAGATCCCCTTATAAAAGTTCGATTAGTTTTTGCATGAGTAACCTCTTCATGGCGACCTCGCCCTTAATCACGTGCCAGCTGCGGGAATTCTTCTTCTGGTTTCTTGACTTTATATTTTTCTTGCAGCTCGTCCGAATCAATCAAGTACCAGCCCGCTGGATACTCCCGCCCCCAAAACCCCCCCACCGTCCACTGCTGATTCTCGTTGAAATGTGTTTTCGTCGTGTAGTAAGTAGTTTTGTCGTTCTTCAACAAATAGCCCCTCAAACGCGTAATGTAGCCGGAGAAAGTGCTGAAGTACGTGCCGAAGAAAACTCTCCCACTCGCAGCAACCAGACTGTCAACCATTCCCAAGAAGTCGGTGTCGAGGTGTACTTCGCCAAAATCGCCCAAAAATCGAATTGTGTGACCTTTTTGAACAAAGAAGTCGAAATAGGATTTGTCCCTCTCGTCAGTCGCAAAGAAGATTAATTCGTTTTCGCGAAGTTTGTCTTTCGTCGTTTCGTAAATTTGCTCCGCAGTTTGAATCACAGATTTATACTGGTCGTGAAAATCATTTCGCCGAAGGTGGAATGTTGCGTAGCTTCCGTCTTCGAAGCCCAACGCCTTGGCCTGGGTTTGGAGTTCTCCAACAACGGCACTCGCAGCACACACCATCTGCGCAGGACGTGTATGGGTTAGGGCTTGTCCTCTTCTTCGAGTCCCCCCCCCCCCCCCCCCCCCCCCCCC
>BRYC01000721.1:5711-17169 GCA_030267985.1 Parmales sp. scaly parma | reverse complement strand
GGGGGGGGGGGGGGGAGGGGCTGCTAATGGACAGAATGAAAAACATCGCGGAAGGACTGGTGAGACTGGTTTTGCAGGAGGATGCCTTGAGCTCGAGCAGCAACAGCAACAGCAACAGCAACAACAACAAATTCCAAGTTATCTCTCTAATAATTTCGATCTGCAAAGACAACAACAACATGTCCGAGCTGCTGCTGAGCATTGCCGAAACGAGTCTGGCGAGCTGCGAGCGTGAGATTTTAAGAGAGGTGAGTGAGCGAAGCGAGCGACCTTGTGGAAGACTCGAGCGATGGATCTCGCTAAATGGCTACAGCCACCAATATCCACTGCTATAAACTAACCCACATGTTGTTTGGCTCGCTCGTTTCATCTGGGCGCAGATCATAATCTCGATTGGCATCGGCGTTTGCGACTGCATTTTAACCAGTGGGTCGTTCTCCGTCGCGGGGAAGATCGTGGGGATGCTTGTTGGAGAGTGGGTGTTGAAGCACGACAGCGACAATGGCAATGGCAATGGCAATGGCAATGGCAACGACGAGAGTGCGTATTTGGCTGCCGAGGGTCTGCACAGCATGCTCAGCCAAAACGTCAAGAGTGACAATAATAACAATTTCTGGAGACAGCGAGTCACGGCAGGAGTGCTGCCGTCAATTCTGGGGGTGGTCAACGGGGTCAACGGGGGGGCAGCAGCAGCAGTTGATCACCCTGCGCTGATTGCACTGGGGGGAATTGCCACGACGCTACCTGTGTCGGCAATATTCCAAAAGTACAAGTCAACCACAATCGTGGGAACGCTGATGAACTCCGCGGAGAGAATTTCCACGAGCTCCAAATGTGCCACATGCGTTCTGAACGCTCTGCTGAAACTGGTGGAAACGGTGGCGGAAGTGTTGGGAAATGGGGATCCGGAACAGGGCCAGAGCCAGGGACAGGAACAGGAACAGGAACAGCAAATTAATCAAAACAAAGCGGTTATTTTCGTGTCGGAGAACTTGGGGAGGCTGATTCACCTGGCGTTGAAGTTTGCGGTGGCGGAGGAGGGGGGGGATGTTGGGGTGCAGGTTGTTGCGCTAAATGTGCTTCGCGGGGTGCTGAACTGCGGGCTGAGAGCCGACGAGAATTTTGATCTCAAGAAATACACCACGTTGGTGGAGCTTTCATTGGGGAAGGTCATTGATGGCGGTGGAAACCGCAAATTGAGGGTCAAGGCGGGGGGGCTGCTATGCAGGTGGGTTGGGACGGGAGGGTTTGGGATTGTGCCAACTGAATAGAGTTTGAGTTAATTTTGAAATTTGAGTAATTTTTTACCGATTTTTTATCACAATTTTCAGTTTATTTTTTCTGTTGATTTTTAAACATATTTATTGGCACTCAACCATAGACTCTTCTTAAAGTACAGCTTACTTCCCATTCTTCTAAATTAATCAACCTCTCAATTCCCACTCGAAACATCAAAAAAATCTCAAACTCAACTTAAAATGGGTGACACTGCCTTTGATTTCTCCGATGACGACGAGGAAGTGGTTGTTGACCCCCTTACCCTTGGCCCTGATCTGTACTATTTATGCCAGGAGAATGAAACTGGAAAAGCCCTCGAGCTTTTAGAAATTGGTGTCCCGCATGCCTACCTCCCCTCCTCAGAGGACCCAACAATCGACACAAGTGGAGAATGGTCGTGCCTATCCTGGGCCGCTTATAACGGTAACATTCCTCTTACCATTGAGCTGCTGAAGCGTGGAGCTTCCAAAACCTACGCTGAGGCTCGCTCCCGGCTCAAGCTCAAAGAAGAGTTGCTGGCAACTTCAAGGTCGCAATCCAAGGCCACCCCTGCGTCGGTTGCAGCGGCCGCAAAATTGACGGAACCGCTGTTGATCAACACGCCTCTGATTTGGGCGGCAAAGATGGGTTACCTCCGTGTTTGCTGGTTGCTTCTAATCGATGGATACAGCAGGTGAGTGAGAATGTTAAGTGTTGGGTCAAACAATCTCAATTAAAATTACAATTCGATGCTAACACACAATTTATTATGCAGCATCGACGACGTCGACTCTGTTGGAAACACTGCCCTCCATCTGGCCGCTGCGAACGGGCACAGTCATGTTGTTGGGTGCTTGATTGCGGATGGGGCTGACGTGAAGAGGCGCAACAATTATAGAAACACGGCTTTTGAGGTTTGTAAGAGCGCTCAAGACTGCAAGGCAGCCTTGAGAGCAGCAATTGATAAGCCCGTCCTCGAACCGCTGACGCGTGAGCAGAGGAAAGACATTCACTTGTCGCACGTGAAAAAGCTGGAGGAGACGGAGGGCGAGATAACCAACATTGCCGACACCTCCAAGCTCGACATCGACGAGTTCGAGGAGAAGATCAATTCTGGAATTGCATTTGGGATTTCTGAGGACGTAGCCAAGATTGGGACGAGTTTGGTCAGGGGAATGAAACTAGAGCGCCAGTTGAAGAAGGACATTGCAGATTTGCAGGGCCAGCTGCCTGTCATAACTCAATCAGCCTACACCAACTACGTGAACACCTTGAAAGCCAGCTTGAAGGAGGTCGAGGCGCTCTTCACGCCCGAGGAAAGCTCGGCATCGCTAACAGAAATGGTCAAGCTGGGAGAGGCCATGTGCGAAACGGCGCACTCTGAATTCTGGCTCCAGGTGAGCTGCCAGGCGGTTGAGAAGGTCGTTTGCGCAACCGAGCACACTGTGAAGCTCATGACCCGGTTGAAGGAAAGTATTGTCAAGGCCGAAATGGCCAAGGGGAACGAGGAGCTCGTCAAAAATGCGACGGCTTTGCACAACCGGTTATCCACCGAATTGGAGATGAGGCGAGCTTGCGACGGGTACCCAGTTTATAAGCTACCGGACAGCGAGATGGATGCTAAGGCGGCGAAAGAGTACTGGGGCGAGGAGGACGTGGGGAAGATTGAGGAAACGAGAGGTAAGCGAGCGAAGCGAGCGAGCCTTGTGATAGAAGAGAAGAGTGCGAAGCGACTAACCCACTCCTAATCCGCTCCTAACCGCAGAGTGGCCTTTACCGCCGGAAGAGACGGGACAGTATATTTGGGTTCCGAGCGAGAGTCTAAAAGGGCTCAGGGATGCCAGTGAAAGGCTGGAAAATGCACTCAAGGACGCCGATGCTCACGGCTGCAACGTGGCGTTGGTAGAGGAAAGCAGGGCAACAATGAAGGCAAAGGGGGGTGATTTGGTTAGTTTGGAGGGCAAGAACGACGAGGATAGGGACAGTGCTGTGGCGGTTGCTGAAAAACTGGCCAAGAAGCTCAAGAAGGGTGGGAAAAAGAAGAAGTGATTGATTGAAATGTGTGTTGGGCCAAGGAAAATTTCAAATTTATGCAATGATCAACAACAATATATATATTTAATTTTCAATTTTCACAGCAAAAAAGTCCCACCAGATTGTTGGACTCCAGATTGGACAAGGCCTGAGGGTTGGCGATCCCGAGAAGATCGTCGACTCGACCCGCTTCGGTTTCTTCGACCTTTCTTCCTCTCTCCCCCACTCGATCTTTTACTCTCGGTTCCTCCACTCCTCCTCAATGGCCTCCAATTATTTATATATTTAAAGCACATTCGCAACTTGACGTCCGAGTAGGAGGCAAAGAAGACCAGAAAGAAGAGGGCCGCCAGAGCCAAGGCCCAAATCATTTTCGTGAATTCTTCGAAGGAACTGTTGTTTGAGGCCGAATTGGTGGCACCATAGGTTATCTCGAACCAACTCTGTTCGCAAATTGATGAATCGGCGGAGCTGCAGGTTGTACTCGTCTGCAACGCGGATCCGCACGTGTCGCCAGTGTCCGAACTTCCATCGAGGCAAGAGTCGCAGGTGTGCTTCTTCAGCGCCTGATTGAAGTCGCTCATAGTGTCGAGAGTCCCTTCGTAAACCTGACAAGAAGCGTCGGAGAAGGAGCCAATTACAAAATTTCCATTGTCACAGTACAGGCCATCGTAATAACCGCCTAGACTGTTGACACCATTCATGGCAGCGACGCAAGTGATATGATTACCATCTCCATCACCATCATCATCACGTTCGTTCGCCCTCCGTGCCCTCTTCTCCTTATTATTATTGTCTTCCTCGTTATTGTCGACATTATTGTCATAGTAGTGGTCGTCCTCGGCCCCAATGTAAAAATAATTAGCTCTTGCCATGAGCAAAGAGAGCTCATTCTCAAACAGGTTGGATCCGAGGAACTCTATTAAGTTCCCCGTGGTGATGAAGGAGGAAATCAAATCGCTACTGTGGCAATTTCCCGAGTCGTAAAGGTTGAAGGCAAGCTGGGGAGCATAGCAATTCATCATCTGGACCCAGAGGCCCTGGTCGCCATTATCAGAACTTTGCTCTTGGCACTCTTCAGTCTCATCAATTTGAATGGGCGCCTGAACGCAGCCGAGGTAGCTGACCATCATGTCAGAGTTCGATGCGTAGTTCTGCTGCACTTGATACAGCCCTCCTCCATAAGTGGCAGGTCCAAATTCATCAACATGGGAAGTGGATTCGTCACTATTGCCACTGTGCCACCATGCGGATTTTGTCGAGGTCGGGAATAGGAGGAGACACAGGGCGAGTCTGATGCATTGTAGAAAAGAATTGTCCATCATGGTACATTCAAATTGATTTTAAAAAAAGAAAAAAGAAATGCATATTGATACATGAAAACATTGAAGATTTGTCAGGTCAGAGTACAACCCGTAACGAAGTAACACTTTAATTTTGATTTATTCCTTCCCACCAAACAACAAATCTCATTACATTCAAGAAACCACAAAATGTTTGCTAATTTGCGAACTGCAGCTCTCCGGAGCCCTAAACTTTCCCATTCCCTAATCCGGCCGTTCTCCGGCACCCCAACCGAGGCAACGTTCGACCTCACGGGCTGCTTCCAGACCCACAACTTACCTTCTGCCCCTGAAAATAGCGTGACTGCCACGACTGAAGACCTCCAACGCATGCACTCTCTAATGTACACAATGCGCCGAATGGAAATCACTTGCGACAATGAGTACAAGGCAAGAAACATTCGTGGTTTTTGCCACCTTTACGATGGTCAGGAGGCCATTGCTACTGGGGTGGAAGAGTCTTTAACCCACGAGGATAGTTGGATAACGTCGTACCGGTGCCACTGTGTGGCGCTGTGCAGGGGTGGATCTGTGGAGCAGGTGAGTGAGGCTCGTCATGCCAAATATCTATCTTATAAACTAAGCTAACCCACTCGTCTCGCACTCGCACTCCTTCTCCGTGCAGGTTCTTGGCGAGCTCTTCGGCTTGCAGGGCGGTTACACCAAAGGGAAAGGGGGCTCCATGCACTTCTACAACAAGGCTCACAACTTTTTCGGGGGGCAGGGGATCGTGGGAGCTCAGGTGCCTGTTGGCACCGGGCTCGCGTTTGCGAACAAGTACAATACGCCCGAGGGCGAGGCGATGCCGGTCGCCATGGCCTGCTACGGTGACGGAGCTGCCAACCAGGGTCAGATCTGGGAGGCCGCCAACATGGCCGCGCTCTGGAAGCTCCCCATGATCTTCTGCATCGAGAACAACAGCTACGGAATGGGAACGAGTGTCGAGAGGCATTCCGCAATCCCCAACGGCGAGTACTTCAGGATGGGAGGAGAGACCGTTCCCGGGCTGAAAATTGACGGCATGAACGCTCTCGCTGTGAAGGAGGGGATGCGGTTCGCAAAGGTGAGTGAGCGGAAGGGGGGGGGGGGTGAGGAAGCAGGAAGACGAGCATACGAGCCACCTACCACTAATAAACTAAACTAAAACTAAAACTAAACTAACTCACTCCAATTTACTTCGCACCTTCTTCGCTCGGCGCAGGAGTGGACCAGCACTGGCAATGGACCGTTGTACATCGAAATGAACACCTATCGTTACCACGGGCACAGTATGTCCGATCCTGGAACGACCTACAGGTCCCGTGACGAAATTGCCGCGACCAGGTCGGCGAGGGATCCCATCGAGTTCATCAAGAAGTGCATGACCGAGAACAACTTGGTCGAGATGGACGATTTGAAGAAGAAAGAAAAGGGGCTCAGGAAGGAGGTTGCCGACGCCACCACGAGGGCGAAGGCGTTTACAGCCCCCCCACCCGAGGAGCTGTACAACTACGTCTACGCGAAGGACCACTTGGTCAGGGAGAGCGTGGAGCAAGTGCCCTTCATCAGGATGCCTGAAATTCAGGACAGTATTGTTAACGGCGTTGCGCCCAAGTAAAAGGAGGGTTGGCGGAAAAGAATAAAGGAAAAAATTTCAAAATAGCAATCATTAAACAATCTTATTCAATAGTTACCCCAACCTTGGACCTCCTTTTCTTTAGACTTCCTCTTTTAGATTTTTGACTGCGTTCCGGTGCATTCGCATGCGCCAACCCATAAGATTCCCTCACCATCATACGCATTATATCACCCTTGCTCCTCCTCCTCGCAGATGCCACGGAAAGCTTGACGTCAGGGGTCATTTCGTCCATCACACCCTCGTCATCCCCACCCGGGAGAATATCCGGCGGAATTCGTGCGATTGCGGTGTCGGTAAAGTAATCGGGTCTGTTGATGTGCAGCTCCTCCCAAACATCATTCAACCATTCTTTAACTTCGTTCTCGAAAGCTCTCCAGGATGATCTATGAGTCATAGTTATTATCATCATCCTCGTCATGTCATCTCCCTTGTCAAAGCGTGTTTTCTGCGCCGAGCGAGTGGGTTAGTTAAGTAGTGGATGTAGCCGTCTGCAGTCATTCTGTATGCTTTGCTCGCTCACCTGGAAGCTCTTCGTGCTGGCAAAGTCGTAGAAAGTGTGTCTGTACTCTTCGTTTGCTAGAGCTATCAGCAACACTATTCCAATCAACCACAGAGCGCTTAAACAAAGCGCGACCTCGTTGAGCCGCCAAGTTTCAAACTTTGCCTCGTGCTCACCCTGCCTCTCCATCAAGACCAAGCTAACGTGAATTGCAATTTGTGTGTAGAGCATGTTTACCAACCAGTAAAATCCTCCAAGGTCAAATGGATGCCGTCCTTGGACGAAGGCCGTAAAGTCCACAACCACCTTCATCACCACTCGGTTAAAAATACTCGCGACAATGCTTGTCCCCCTAGGGAGTGGCAACCACACCCTAAAATCAAACCGAATCGCCTTGTACAGGAAGTAAGCAGCAAGCTGCGGCGCATTGATTGGGTTAGTTTTTGTTTAGCTCGCTTCCACAACACCCCGCCGCTCACCTCCAATCCGCAAGTAAGCCCGACCAGCCAGCCGCCTCCAACAATATATAGGACCGCCACCTCCAAACTCTTTCCAAGCAGCTGACAGAAGCTCAGCAAATACATGCTCCACTTCACAACCATCAACCTCACCCCATGCAACGGCACAAACCCGTAGAAAGTCTTCTCCGTTTTCCGATGGGCATCGTTGATGTCAGCCATGAAAGTCATGTAGCCCATTGTCTCGGCCACGAACACTGCACTGCAGAATAGAGCGCCCAACACAATCCAATCAATTTCCTTACTCTCCAGTACGTTCACCACCTGAATCACACTCATTGGAATGCTCTCGCTGAAAACCTCGCACATCTTGAACATCACCATCTCGGTTACTGGTGGTACAACTGCGTGCGCCTCCACTTCGGAGTTGATCAGCACCCGAAATTTGTTGAAAGCCGGTTTCGTGAACGTCACTGTGCCCAACATCTCAATCAGCATGGTGCGCTTGTTCCGATGGTGAATTGCGACGCAGAGAGCAAGCGATAGGCTCATGCTAATCACAACACAGGAGGTCATCAAGTCAGCCGTCTCGTGCTTTCCAATCGAGTTGTAGTATTTGATAGTGGCCACGTCGGTCGCGACGTCCACCATACTGAGCAATGCAGACCCCATGCTCAAGAAGAACTTCTTCCACGTCGCGGTATGCTTGATTTCTCCTCCCAGCGTTAGCATGAAGGGCTTGAAGAATTCGTGCAGCTGGCTCAATTCTTGAACGGCAGGATACCTCTGCTCCCACGAGGCAAACGCGCCCTCCGCAGAAGCTGCTACATATAGCAAGGACAAAAATGAGCAACCTAAATACCCTCCGTCTTCGACTGTCAGCAGCTCGAGTTTTGGGGGCACTGTGTGAGGAACCAGATAGTCCCGCTCGTTTTCACTTTCCGCTACGACGACTCCAATCAGCGTTTCCAAAAAGGGGAGGTCAACCTTGCCCTCTTTCATCGCTCTAAATTCTTCAAAAAAGTTGGCGACGCGCTCTTCCTTCGCCTTCTTCGTCCTGTTTTTGCTCAACAAACCACAGCTATTTGCCATCAGCATTTTCCCCATCACCTCTCCGTCCTTTTCGTCCAGGTCGTCCAGATGCCGCCAGAGTTGGAACTTTCTCTGCAAAATGTCCAGCGAGCGGTAGTCGATGCTGCGTGTTGTGTGTGTTGGTGTTGGTGTTGGTGGTGGTGGTGGTGGTGGTGTGTTCGTGCTTATCCTTCCAACTCACCTACTGCTAAGCGCACTCTCCAGCTCCGTCGCTAGAACTTTAGAGACATCGCTAGAGGACTTTTTCCCAGCAAGTGTAAACAACTGATTGACAGTGTGCCTTACTTTGCCAACTGGTTCATCAAATCTCTTAAGCTTTTTACGTTTCTTTGCGATTGGGCTGAAAAGCATCTCGATCGCTGTTTCTGTTGAGGAAATTTGTATAAGTTTCGTCACCGCGGTGCTCTCATCGTCCACAGACATGCTTTGGCGGTCCAAAAAATTTCTATTTTTCCTCGTCCTAAAAATAGTCCTCCTCCCACTCTTTACCTCGCACACCTCGGAATCTATCGGGCTAGCGTAAATCAGGTAATTCTCAGCAATTGTATCATCATTCTTCTCTACAGTTCCGTCGTCAAAGTAGCGCTCTCGCATCGAAGGTTCGTCGCTGGGGTCCAAATCGGCCAAATTTAATTTGCTGAAAGTCTTCGACGGCTTAATGCAGCCTCGGTCGTCAAACTGCTGCCACACCATATTCCGTCTGGTTTGGAGGTCAAATTTCCCGTTGCCTCTCCTGCAAAGCCGGCTGAAGGACTGCGAGTGACTTGTCTTTTCTTTGTCGCCGACAATTACGCATTTTTCCTGATCATACTCACTCTCCAGAGCCCTACTGTCGACGTTCCACAAAAACGCTAGCGCCTCCTTCGCCTGCGCCGAGCGAAGAAGGTGCGAATCGAATTGAGAATAATGTTTGTTGGTTTAGTAGTGGCTAGTATTCTCGTCTTCCTCAAAGCTCGCTCGCTTCGCTCACTCACCTCGCAGCGCACTGTCACAGCGCTGTAGCACCAAGCCCTCCCTTCAAATTGGACAGCAGAAGTACTGATTATGCCGTCGTTCTGAGACCTAATTTGAATTTTCTTGTTGCTCTCGCTGTTTCGGAATGTCTTCAACAGTATGTTGCCCCTCTGGACATCAGCGCTCTCTTCTTCGTTGAGTTCAATGCTCGCTTTATGCTGCTGCATGATTTCAGTTCGTCGGTCCAGATCGACCTTGAAATCCTGGCAAAATTGTTTCCTCAACTGTATTTTAGAGCTTAAGAATCCTACAGCTGCGCCAAGCGAAATGAAGCGCGGGCGCATTACGAATTGAGCGGAATAGTTAGTGGGGGGTTTACTAGTTGGTGGGTGGGTGGGTGGGTGGGCTCCGCTCCGCTCACTCACCTACTCGATTTGCACCTACTTTATGGGCCAGTACGTTCGAAACAACACCACCCAGCGTCACTTGCGTGACTAAGGTCATGCTGGTGGCAGAGATACGCGAAGAAAGAACGGGCTCAAAAAAATAAGCACCGTTGATTGTGCCTCGGACGAAGTTGTTCAATGCTGGCAAACCAACTTGTGGCACTTCAGGGAATAGAGAGCTCTCGCCAATGTGGCGGAAATAGATCGCCATTTTTTTGGATTCATCCTCCGGGCGCTTCCAAATGAAGCGGGTGAGGAACTGTCGCGGCCGCATACCAAAACCCAAGTCTCTAACGTAGTGGTTATCCCCGCAGTGTTTGTTATGAAAGCGTTCCTCGTGAGTGATAGTTTCGGATGTGTCTCCTTTTTTCGCGTATCTACTGTTCGCGTTGCTGAAGATGCAGGCCGAGCACTCGTCTAGGCTGAGGTCGATTATCACTTCGCACTTCAGGAACGCGCTGGGCGTGGTCTCGCCCAGGATGTGAGCGATGCTCATTTTGACTCGAAAGTCGGGGGAGTCCAGAGGGGAGAATTGGTCACTCTTTACAAGCGCCATCTTCGCTTTGATGCTCTCCACTAATTCATTTTCCTCGTCGGTATAAATTTCGCCTGCGCCGAGCAAAATAAATTTTGAAGCGATTAGTTGTGGTTTAGTAGTATTGGTTGTGATGTAGAAGTCTGTCTGCAGCAAATAAAAATTTCGCGCGCGCTCACCTCTGTAGTTTTTCATCACCTCAGCTATCCTCGTTCGTTGAAGTTTGTCGATCTCGTCGTCGCAGTTGAACTTGCTGCGAATCTGAAAAACGCCGTGAAGCGGATGGATTTTGTGAATTTTCATTCTCCCTTTGAAATCGTGACGTTGTCGTTGCACGAAGGTCACTTCACATTGTTGAATTCGGGACTGGGAAGGGGAAGGGGGATGAATGTTTTTGATAACAATGACGCCATCTTTTTTACCTCTTTCGAGATTTTTTCGTTTGCTCTTGTTGATGTCGTACTGAGCAGAAATGAAGGCGTCTGAATCATCAAACTTGAAGGCGTTAACAAATCTGCCATCGACCAGCTTCGTCCATACGTTTTCTGTTATGTGGTGAAGGCTTTTTTGGGGCCATCGGAAGTGTTCAATCTCGGAAATTACGTTGTGGTTTTCTGCGCCGAGTACGAAACGAATTGAGTGGAATAATGTTAGTTTAGGTCATTTTGTTTAACTTAGGATTAGAGTGGAGATTGAGTAAGACTCACCTTGGTGTGTCTTTAAGATCTCACGAGGGTTCTTGGGCAGATTGTGAACGGTGTTCATTCGTTCGCTGCTGCAGTAATCAAAGAACCAGAGCATAGCCTCCTCAGCGCTCGTGTCCACAACCGTTTTCGCCATGTCCCACGTAGTTTTTCCTGTCCCATGCTTGCAGTACAGCGTCACCAACGGATCCGACATCTGCGCCGAGCGAGCGAGGCAAACGAAGATAAAGTTAAGTTGGGGAGATGGCTCGCGGAGACTGAGTGAGGTCTCACCTTGCTTTTCTCCCACCCGGTATCCTCCTTCTTGCTCAACAGTTGCTGCATCTGCTCGTTCACGAACTCTTCCTGCTGGTCGGTGATCATGTCCTCAACAATTCTGGGAATGTGCAGGAGCTCGACTTGCCTCAGTTCGGCGTCAACGATCGACCCGTTGCGTTGATATTGGTTTTTCAAGAAGTTAACGACGCTCAACTCGCTGTCGATTTGTGCGTTGACAATTGAAACTGTGAAGGGGGGGG
>BRYC01000720.1:0-40409 GCA_030267985.1 Parmales sp. scaly parma | reverse complement strand
TGGGGTGGGGAGTAGGGGGGTGGGGTGGGGAGTAGGGGGGTGGGGTGGGGAGTAGGGGGGTGAGGGTAGAATTGTGTTAGATTTTTGTCGTGAACAGACTCAAGGCCTCGCTTGCATAAAAGGAGGTAACCTCATAGCTTAAAACTCACTTGCGCAGCACGCGTCTTCCTCGTGGAGCCCGGGGAAGGTGATACCGCCCTATAATAAAAGTGGGGGTTAGTGGAAAGGTTAAATTATCCAATATATCTTCATTTGTTTTGGAGTTTAGCAGCTTACGTATTTGCATGGCTTGGTGTGTCCATCTCCGAACCCGGAGACGGATGCAAGAAGAGAAGTTGCCAGTAGAAGTTTCATTGTATTTAAGGAATCAGTTGTTGGTGCTGAATTTTTACTTTTGGAACTTGGACAACTCCTCAAGAACCGAAGTGCCGGCTAAAAAATAAAAAAAACTGTTTTGCTTTCTATTTATTTTTACTATTTGCCGCTATGAAGTTCTTCCTAGCCGCCACCTGTGTATGGACGCTCCTCATAAGAGCAAAAACTGAGGCCCGAGTAAATTCTGGACACCATGTGCAGAATGTGCTCGACTCACTCGAGCGAGCAGAATTCTCAAAGAAGACAATCTCAACAGACCCAGACCCAACGGAGTTCATGTATAACGATGCTGTAGTTGACCATTATGCGGCTTCCCTCGGTTCAACCCCCAAGAAATGGTCGCAAAGATTCTATTACGATGACACTTTTATCAAGGCAGACAATTCTCCAGTCTTCCTCTACATTGGAGGCGAAGGCGCTCAGGGACCAATGAGCGACCGTATGTTCATGTATGAGCTAGCGTCGGAGGTTGGAGCTCTCGTAGTTACTCTTGAGCACAGATATTACGGAAAAAGTTTTCCTGTGGACAACATGAGTGTTGAAAACCTCAAGTTCCTTACTTCTGAGCAAGCCCAGGCTGACCTCGCTCGGATGATCGACTTTGTGGCGGCTCTCCCGGTCGGCGAGGTCGAGCTGAAAGCCCAGCCCGCCCTGGTGAACAAGTTCGACTTGTCCGCGTCAAGATGGGTGGCTTTTGGAGGATCTTATCCCGGCAACATGGCGACGTGGCTCAAGCTCAAGTACCCTTCAAAGGTTGTTGGGACCGTCGGCTCTTCTGCGCCAGTCAAGGCTGACTACAACTACTTCAAGTACGCCCAAGTGACTGGCTACGCAATGTCTTACCCTCCCATTGGCGGGTCTCAGCAGTGCTACGACATCATCGAAGCCGCAATGACATCCGTCCACGACGCGGTCACAAACAACCCCGACTCTCTTCCACCCTCCCTCTCCCCTTGTGCCCCCGTCAAGGGGGCGGAGGACATGTATGCTTACGAGAGCGAGATTTTCGGGTGGTTCCAAGGAACGGTCCAGTACAATATGCAGGGCCCCAGCATTGCAACGGTTGCTTCGCTTTGCTCAGCCCTAACCTCAGCCTCCTCCACCCCCATCGAAGCCCTTGCTTCAATGGCCGATGACTACTTTGGTGGAAGTTGCGTCCCTAGTTCCTGGTCAGACCTGATCGATGAGCTTCGGGTCGAAGAGTTCGACGGGAGCAGCGCCATGCGGCAGTGGATCTACCAGAGCTGTAACGAGTTTGGCTACTTCCAAACAACAGAGGGAAGCGATCACCCGTTCGTCCCCCTCAAGGGGGTTACCTTGAACGCTGCGGGTAAAAAAATGTGCGAGGCGGCGTACTCACTAGATGCCTACGCAGGTCCGAGAAAGGGCGGAGGAGGGGACGAGACTTACGCTAGTGACGAGCACTACGGCGCGAGGGACATTCAAGGAACCAACATTACCATGCCAAACGGCAGCTGTGATCCGTGGCATAGCCTGGGTGTTATTAGCGAGGAGGGCAAGTTTTACGACGAGGACCAGAATACTGCTGAGGGAATTGTGCCAGGTGAGTCTCACTCAGTCTCCGCTCGCCTTCTGGAAAACGAGAGTGCGAGCAACTACTAAACTAACATTTAAATATTCCAGTATTTATTGATGGGACGGCTCATTGTCGTGACATGTACGCCCCTGGCACTTTCGCCGCGTTCGGGTATAACGATACGGATGCTGTTGTTGCGGCTCACGCGACGATCAGGGAGCAGGTGCTGAGTTACGTGGGCTAACTACATAATTTATACGCATACGGGGTTTTTTAATATTTTTATGACATTTTGGCGTTCGAGAAGTCCATTTCTGGGTGGGATTTTTTGAACTTCTCCAATATCTCCGCCTTCTTGCTCTCGTCACTCGTCGGGGTGCCCATCGCCTTGGCCCTTTGGTCGAACATCATCTTCTCGACCGTCTGTCTAGTGTCCCCGTCCAAATCTGCCAATTTACTATTTTCGGGCTGCACCTTTTGGGTGTTGATTTTGGGATCACCCTCCATGACGCAGCTCCACCACTCCTGCTGGTTGAACTTTTGCAAGTTGACCACGATGAATTTTTCGCCCTTTCCGCTATCTTCCAGCGTCCAGAAGCTGTCGTCCACAATGATGTTGGCGTGGAACTTTCCGTCGGCAATCTTGTCGGCTCCCTTGAGCCCGCACGAGAACGATCCCTTCTTCATAGTGAGATTGATGTCCTTCCCTCTGGTTGTGGCCGGCACTGGAATAGTGAGAGCCACCTCGCTAAGAGTTTGCGTCCAAACGTATTTTCCCTCAACAGTTCCACCATTTCCGGCAGGGGGAGGTGTTTTGTCCTCCTCCTCATCGGAGTTGTCGCCCTCCTTCTTCGCCACAGGAGTCGCCTCCTCCTCCGACGGAGGCTTGGGCGGCTCTGCCGCAGCCGGAGCCGCAGCCGGAGCCGCAGCAGCAGTCGTAGTCGCAGCAGCACTCACGTCAAACCCATCTGAACCAATCTCCATCACCCCATCATCCCCAACCTTACTCTTCTCCGCCTCCGCCTCAGCCTTCGCCCTCTTCTCCTCAAGCTTCTTTGCCTTGGCCTTGGCACTTGCGGCCTTCTTGACCTTGTCGCTCAAATCCTTTTCCTTCTTCTTGGCAAAGTCCTTCTCGGCCAGCTCCCTGTGAAGCTGAAGCACCTCCGTCACTTTTTTGACAGCCATGGCAGTGTCAGCGCCAGTCGCCCCAGAGAAAAAGTCGGTTTTACGCCTCAAGAAGCTGAACATTGAATTCAGCAACGGATCGATGCCATGAGCTTGCTGAGCGATGTTCATGTACATCCCGTCGAAGCGCTCATCATGTAGACCATCAACATATGACATTTTGGTTGCTTGTAGCACGTGTGGAGGCAATTATACCTAATCCTGCTTTTCTCTTCTTATTTTCTTTGGTTCCAGAAAAAAGCGTCTCATGTTGCAACGTAATATCGTCCTCCCGACGCATACCGCCAACCAAAACCAATCTCAATCTCAATTCCAATTCCAAATCAACAAGCCACGGCATGGCCGACGAGCTAAGATCAAGAGGGACTACATTGTCTTTGGAGTCTTTTTCGTTAGCATTTTCCTTGTGTTGGGTGTTTTTATTTCTTTTCCCTTTATCTCCTCCTCCTCCTCCTCAACCTCTCTTTCCGATGGAGAGCCCAAATCAGTTATCCAACAAATCTACGATGGGGATCTCAATCTTGTTGAAATCATCTTTTCAAAGTCCAGTTCAAGTGGCAATCACGGCACGGGACGTTTTTGCAAATTAAATTTCGCCTCCCAGCTCAAATCGCCAGACACCATCCCAATGTTTCGCGACTTGGTTCGTGTTTCGGGCTGCGATCCCAAATCCAATGGCAAGCGCAATGCTATCCACAGTGTTGACATTGACGAGGTGATTGCCTTTGCGTCCTCCCAACTCTCTCAACAACACCCAGACCCTCACGACCGTGCCCTCCACGTTCAAAATTCAATTAAGCCCTTTGGTGTTGCATTTCACCAGTCTCGAGTGGGGTCAACCCTCATCTCAAACTTGATGACCGTGACTACAACTGAGAGCCTCCAGAACAGGGTCTACTCCGAATCGTCGCCTCCCTCGACCGCGGTGCGCCAGTACTGTGGGCTAGACGGCTGCGACACTGATGGTCTTGCCACGGTGTTCTTCGTAATGGGCCTGGGCAGCGGGCGAACTTATGGACGGAACTTTTTCAAATTTCAGAGTATTCTCTGCATAAACATGGGAGACATTGTGGATTCGATTGACGCGGTTACTTCCGTCATTGGGATACCCAGTGGAGCGGCTCCCTCCTCTCACCTTCCGTTTGTCTTTGTTTATAGAGATCCGGTTGAAGTGATGATGTCCCACTTTAAGGATGGGGCAAATCAACCTAATTGTGCAAGGGGCAAAAGCCACCCGAACGAGGTGGAAAAGAACCTTCTGCGGGACAAAAGCGCAAATGAAGTAGTTCCAGCTGGCTCATTGTCGACAAGCGAATTCTGCGCGGCTCACTTGGCTAGCCTTGGAGGTGGGTGAGCGAAGCGAGAAGCGAGCTAGTCACAACTAAGTAATCAAACTAAACCTTCTCCTCAATCAACACAGAGTACGCTCTCCTTGCGCTCGGATCTCACCCAGAGCACTCGCGGAACGGTCTCATGATCAATTACCACTCGGAAAGGCACGGAGGTTTGGTTGAGTCGGTTTTAGACACGTTAATTCCGAATTTCTACGGGTTTGGGAAAAAGAAGACAGAAGCCTGGAGAGAGCGCCTGGAGGTTGTCGGGGGCTTTTACAGCAAGGCGAGGGGCACTGGGAGCGTAGACTTTGAGCACGACAGCGAGAAAAAGCAGGAGGGAGCTAGTGATGAGATTCGGCGTTATGCAGCAGCGTACATGGAGCCAACTTTCAATCGGCTGGTTACTGAGGAGGAGGAGAAAAGGCTGCAGTTGATAGTAGTCGCTTAGGCATAGGTGTAGGCCCATAAGTATACAGTAAACAGATTTAGACAAGAAGCCAATGTACAAATTTCAAGTAAGCATGGCTGCACTACGAGAGGGTTGAAATTCCACCCCTGGCAGAGCAGAGATGATTGTCGAGTTAGTTGAAGGCAATGTTTAGGCTAAATTGAGAAGTGAGAATAAGCCAAGGCTCAATTGTAGCATTAGACCACTTAAGATTCATCCGTTGACGTCGTATTATTTGCCAATTCCAATTTCTTCAATCTCTGAAGCTCCTCTAACTCCACCAACAGTGTTTCAAGGTGGGTCGACACTTTGCCAAGCGCTCTCATGTCGCCGAAGTGCTCAAACTTCTTTCTGATGAGGTCAAACACAACTCCCCACGGCTGACCGGAGACGTTATCAGCACCGTACGGCATCACCCCATTGAGCTCGTAGAAGAGGTCGTTTTCCGTATCTAAACTCAACACCCACTCCTCGATCTTCGGAATTCGGTTCCGATGATAAAACGGGTGAGGTTGGCATATCCAGTGCATTTTTGCTTCAGAGAGGTTGTCGAACGTATACTCCAAGGGGTCGTTATCACTCTCAAAGTATCTGCCGACGTACTCCTCAGATGTGTAAGTGAACCGATACAATGTGTGTCGATGCGAATTTCGGCAATTTGCAAGGATCGTGGCAATTCCAGCCATTGCGCATGCGAGGGCCACTCCAAAAATAGTGTTTGCGTCTTCAAAAAACTTTGCCGATTGAAGATTTTTGTCAACGAAAAAATTGAAAAGATAGAACATCGCGAATGCGTTAACTGACAGCCTGGTCACTATCCACATGGCGAAAAGACTTCCGCCGAGCATGAAAGGATTTCTGAAAATCAAAATGGGAACGAAATTCATGCAAATGAACTCGGGGCGTAACACGTCCAGAAGCCCGAAACCGCCGTTCGATAGCACCCACTTGCCTTTCCCTGATGCCCTTAACACAATGTTGGAAAGGGTGAGCTCGCAGAGTGCGTAGATCGGGACAATGTGGGATTCTAAGCCATGTTAGAAAAAAATAAACAAAATGGTTTGATAACCTAAAAAATGCTCACCTACTACCAGAGCAGCTGTTGTAATTGCTATGATGGAAGTCGATATGTAACCGGCAATGAAGAGCCCCATTCCACATTGGAAGAGCACGTCGTGGAGATTCCTGTCTGGAAGCAAACCGAAAATCCTGTCACTCGCCCTGCCCCGAATTTGATCATTCATCAACCCTCTCTCAAAACCTATGGAGGTGTCGGTGATTACGAAGGCGGTTGCGCAGATTGAACTGGCAATTGAGAACACACTTACCAAGTCGAATTCTGAATTCTGCGACGAAAACAGAACGTAAAGTTGGAAAATTGATCCTGGGAGGGACTCAAAGACAAGTTCCACAACCCTCGATTGGCCCAGCAGCTGTTTAGGTGTTTTAGTGGCGCCTTTCTCCTTATTGTTGCCTGATAGGTATTGGAAACTGTGGACGCAAGGGGAGAGGCCAATGAGCGCCAAGAGCACCGAGGTTGAGCATTTCTTTAATCCCATCCCGCGAGTTTCTATGTACATCAGTAGACCTTGAATTCCCAACGATGTGGACAGAAGGGATACTTGCACCTTGAACGCAAGAAAATTCGTCGCGTAGAAGCGAAGCGTCATCACGATATCCGTCAGCATGTCCAGGTACGTGAGAGATAAGGAGACCGAGAGCCGGAAGAACAATCCCAATCTAGCCATCTTCAGGGGCTTTTCCAATATTCTTGCTGCCTCGATGAGAAAGGGCCGAGCTTGCTCGTGGATGGAATAAGCCTCGAAGAACTCATCGAGCTCAAGGAAAATATTTTCGCTCCCTTTTATACAGTCGATGAAACTTTGGGCGGTGGCGAGGGCCACTGCTTTCTGGTTTTGGTCAAGAGATCGTACAATGTCGCGAGTTTTGGCAGAGGGCGAGCTGAAAATGATGGGTCTAGTTGTCTCAATTGTCTCAATCGTTTCCACTGTTTCAATTGTTTCTTTCCTCAATTGTACATTCTTGAGACCAAACGCTAGCGACTTTCTCCGGAAGGCAACTTCCTTACGATTGTCATCACATGTGTGGATTTCCAATGAAGAAACTTTGTTATGAGCTCGTTGCTGAGAGCGGCGCCGCAAACTAGTCATAACGATATGTAATTGCTCCACAGATCAGCAGCTCAAAATGGTCTCGTAAGGTCCCTCCAAGTATCAGTATTTCTTACTTACGCACTGCTAATTCCGTAGAAGTTAGTAATCAGTGTACTGTGGCCCTTAACTATAATCCTTAAGGTGGCATTGTAAAAAATTACAACGCCAAATTTTTTTAATTTTTTGCAAGAAAAATCAAAAATGACAGTTCCTTTTTTCACGTAAAAAACAAATTTCTACGTTTACAGACCCACCCACCCCCTACACAAACGTCCCAAAGAACCATAAGAACCATACATCATGGGAATAAAAGATTTCAAAGTGCAAGGTGGTATTGGCAAAGGAGCTTTCGCTGCTGTGACCAAAGTCACACGAATTACCGATGGGAAGACGTACGCATTAAAGAGAGTTAACATAAGCAAGATGAAGCCACAGGAGATCAGTGATACTCTGAATGAGGTGAGCAGAAACTCATTCATCAAATATCACCCCAAAACAAACCCCTCCCCCTCACACACACACCCCCAACCCCAACCCCTACCCCATTCACAGATCCGATTCCTCTCCTCAGTCCGCCACCCCTACATCGTGGGCTTCCTCGAGGCCTTTCTGGACCGCAACGACACCGAGCTTTGCATCGTGATGGAATACTGCAGCTATGGCGACCTCGCCGAGAAGGTTGAGCGCTACAAGAAGCGCCGGCAGTACATCGACGAGAAAGTGATCTGGGCGTACCTGATCCAATCCCTCGAAGCGCTGTCCCACCTTCATAGCAAGAAGATTTGCCATCGCGACCTGAAGCCCGCCAACTGCTTCCTGTGCGACGATGGCACGATAAAAATTGGAGACATGAATGTCTCCAAGCGGATGAAGCACGGCCTGCTCAAGACCCAGATCGGCACCCCTTACTACATGAGCCCCGAGATTTGGAGCAACAAGCCCTACAACGAGAGCTCCGACATGTGGGCCTTGGGCTGCCTGATCTACGAGCTGTGCGCCCTGCACCCCCCGTTCCTGGGGGACTCCTTCCCCCAGCTGAAGCGCGCGGTGCTACAGGGGCGGTACAAGGCCATCCCGCGGTGCTACAGCAGCGAGATGAGCACCGTGCTCGGCAAGCTCATGCGGGTCAGCGCCAGGAGCAGGCCCAGCGCCAAGGACCTGCTCAGCTGCGCGGAGGTGCTCAAGTACATGAAGCCGGGGGGCTACGGGAGCATTGCGCCAGAGAGCGATAGGCCCATTGACCTCATGGCCACCATGAAGGCGCCCTCGGGGCCCAAGAGGCACATCAGCAAGATCCTGCCCAAGCCCTGCTACCCGGACAGCAGGCCGAGCAGCCCGGAGAGTTGGCCGGTCAGTGCCAGGGGTCGGAAGGAGAGCATTGAGGCAATTAATAACAACAACAACAACAACAACAACAACAATAATAATAATAATAATGATTTAGAGCGCGTCGAGGAAGAGACAGAAGGCAGCAGCAGCAGCAGCAAATCGGAAACAACAGATAAGGATAAGGATAAGAAAAAGGAAAACGAAAAAGATAAGGTCGCACCCAGCCCCATGCAGAGCAATAGGAGGAGCGGGGCGAGCGGAATCGCCAAGGAGGCCAGAGGCCACTCCAACAACAGCCACAACCACAACCACAACCACAACCACAACCACAACCACAACCACATCCACAACCAGGACAGAGACAGACATGAAAGAAAAGCCCTAGCCCCGCTCCCCAGCAAGAGGGGCGACAGGGACGAGAGCAACAGGCCGCCCCGCAACCCCGCGAGCGGGAAGCCGCAGGCGAAGCAGCAGCAGCAGTACGCGGGAGGGAGGCCGGGAGGGGGGGGGCAGCACAGGATGCCTGGGAACCAGAACAGGGACGACTACAGCCAGAAGCCGCACAGGCCGGGGAGGGAGCCGAGCCAGAAGGCGAGCGCGATTGGGGGGGGGCGAAATGGGCGGCCGACGGGGGGACAGAGGCCTGGGGGGGGACAGAGGCCGGGGGTTGTGGCCAATGTGGTGCCCAGGTACAATCAGGCGGCGGGGGTTTATGCCCAGCAGCAGCAGCAGAACTACAGGAGGGGGCAGTACAGCTACAAACCGAGTTGGTGGGGATAGAATTGAATTGAATTGAATTGAGGGAGGGGGAAATAATAACAACAGCAACAAAAACCACGACAACACTGTCGAATGTCTAATTAAGCTTCTAAATCTAAATTTGGATGCAACTGCTCAACGGCACTTCTCGCTTTGTCCACTTTTGATTTTACCTTGGCTAGCATGGAGGTCTCGAATTCTTCTAATACTACGTTAAGATTATCGTGATTGTTTAAGTGCAATTTCACCGCGAGATCCAACCCGTCGAGCATCGCAGCATTAGCACCCCACCCTTTGAAGGGCGTCATAGGGTGGGCCGCGTCACCGATCAGAGTGCACCGGTCGTTGAGAAACTCCCGGAAATTGACAGGTAGAGTTCGGTCAGATATGCTGTAGGTTGAGATTGCTTCGGAGCGCGTGCCTTTGAGAATAGAGGCTATTGACGTGGTCCAGCCGGCGGTGAGGTTCAGAACAGTTTTCAATATTGCTATTGGAGAACTGTACGTTGACGCTGACAACGGCGGGACAATTGTGGAGAACTGCCACATGACCTTCCCATGCTCAAAGGGCTGAAAATATAGCCTGCTCTTCCCGTCGGCAATCTGGACAATCGTTTTGTTGTCGCCGAGTTCATTTCTGATGCTGCAACTGCTTTTCTTCATGTCGGAAATTGACAACATCCCCAATGACACTTGGACATTTCTACTTTCCAAGGGGTGGGGGTCGTTGGGGATGAGGGAGCGACGAACAGAAGAATTAACGCCGTCGGCAGCCACCAGAAGACTCGTTTTTTCAGTCGCTCCGTCGGAGAATTTTACGGTGCTAGTGGAAGAGTCGAACGAGGAAAATTTACAGCCCCATTGGACCGGAGACGCGTTGGCCAGGAGGGCTGACCGGAGGGATGAACGGGATGCGTGGAAGTTGTGCTTCGGGTGGAGGGTAAGTTTGGGGCTTGGTGAGCGACCGAACGATGAGATTATCGAACCGTCCACAAAGGAGAGAGTGAGGTGCCTGTTCGACTGGAGGTCTGTTGGCAGATCTAAGTTCAGGCGGGACGTAACACGAGTTTGTTGGAGGGTGAGGGAGTAACCCTGGTGCCGAGAAGAGGAGGAATTGTCGAGATCGTAAACTTTGTTGGGAATATGACGCTGATTGAGGGCAGTAGAAAGGGCCAGGCCGGAGATGCCGGCGCCTATTATTGTTACTGGTAGATTGTGGTTTGGGTTTGGGTTGGGGTTGTGGTTGTGGTTGTGGTTGTGGTTGTGGTTGTGGGGAAAATTGGTAAGACCAGTCGAATCACAAGCCTTGCAACGTGAATGGGGAGCACATGAAGAAGATTTGGACGGAATGAGAGAAGTGCCATCGCAAACACGACAGAAAGTCTTTATGTTGCGTCTTTGCATCCGGTATAAATGCAATTTATGGTTTGGTGTGCGCTGCTCGCCCCACCTCCTGCAACGAAATCTGAGGTTTCCACCCAGCAAAAGCATTTTATGCGTTCCAATGAGCACCACAAATTTCTCAAAAAGCGTGATTGGCCCGCGGTACAAGATGTCATCCTTAACCCAGATCGGGATGAAGATTTGCTCAAAAGCAAGTACAAGGAGAGAGATGAGCATGGACGACTGCCACATCATTGGATGGCAGCGAAAGCTCAGACACACACACATACTCTTGCCATGGTGGGCGTGGAGTCGATTAGCTTGAATGTAGAGGCCCTCACCACACGAGACAATAAAGGCGAAACTCCCCTCGACATTGCCCGTAGGAGTGGAGCCTGTGCTGAGATCATCGGCTTGCTCTCCCTCACTCTTGAGGAAGCTCGTTCGTTGGGTTGGGAGGGGATGGCCCGCTTGTACGCACCAGTGTCTTATTGGTGGAATGAGATGATTCAGTGGATCAGATCACGATCGTATGCAGACTGCCACAAGTTCATCAATGAGCACGATGTCGAGTTGGTGCGTGAAGTGCTCAAATACGACAATTCTAATCTTCTTCGAGGTATTGCTTGCAATTGCCAGGTATACAACGACTCCCTCGTGTTTCTTGCTCTTCGAATGATCCATCGACTCCCACTTTCCCTCACCTCTAAAAACATCCATGGCAACACAGCCATCCAGTATGCTGAGCACCCCCAATACAATGC
Source organism: Parmales sp. scaly parma (assembly GCA_030267985.1). Classification (NCBI taxonomy): domain Eukaryota; class Bolidophyceae; order Parmales; species Parmales sp. scaly parma. Next base: position 29,122 of record BRYC01000720.1, on the reverse strand, counting down.
GTGCAAAGAGATCCGAAACGTCCTCCGGCTCACCCCCAAGTACATCTCCCGCACCCCCTTTCCCACCTTCCTCCTCCAGTCCCTCCCCTCCAAACACCACGAGATCTTTGGCACCTACAACACCGCTTGCACGTTCATCAAGCACATGAAGTACGACAAGGCCGAGCTGGTCGAAATTGAGGCCGTCCTCAAGCCAACCCGCAAGTGCGACGTCTGCAGCTCCCTGGGCGCCAAACCTTGCGCACGGTGCAAGAACTCGTTCTACTGCTCCCTCCCCTGCATGAAGTCTGCGTGGAAGAAGCATAAGAAGACGTGCAAACCCCCGACCACCCCTCCCGCCACCTCCTCCTCCCTCCGAACCCTCCACAAGGGCATTGCCCTCCTCAACATGTGCATACAGCGTCCAGGTGCCGGAGACGGGCCCACATCCGTGGTTTTGGAGTTCCTGTTGCCCAGTCCAGCGTAGCGATAATAAAAATCAATCAAACCGCAATGTTACGTCTGGATTTAAGTTCACTATCCTCCCCTCAACTTTTGGCTGGATACAATATTTGTACATTTTCAATTCACCCTCCGCCACCTCATGTTCGTTTTTGTGGAAAGTCTGACTCCTCCATTTGTCAGCCATCTTCAGCACGGGGTGTTTCATTTTTCTGCTCATGTTGTTCAAGATCTTCAATTCGGTAAAGACGTTGTGAATCATGGTTTGGAGATTGCTTGCGTCCTCCGCGTCCATGAGCTCCTTGCAACCCGCCATCACGTCGTAGCCGTCCTTTCCCTTGGCCAGATACGCCTTCGTCGCAACAGAATAAGTCTTCAGCATGTCTAGCGCCTCCCCGCCGATTTTTACGCTCCCATCCGTGATCCTCTTGTGCGGGTCCTTCAACGGGTCGAACTCGAATTCACACCCGCTTGTTGCAGGCCACCGACCTTCGAGGGCTGGGTACTGGCTCACGCCGTTCTCCAGCGCCTCTAATAGCTGAAACCCTTTCATTTCTATCGAGCACAAATCATCCAGCATTGGCAACAAGGCAGACAGATCCTTTATTTTGAATACTCCAGCAGGCAAGATACAGTCAGCTCTGATTGTGCCCGCGTTCAGTATAGCAACGTCGCTGTTGCAGCCTCTTCTCAGCACGTCCGCGATGAAATTTCCGATGTTCGTTTCACTTGTACGGATTGCAGAGAACCGCGCGTCAAGGTCAACCGACGAGTAGCCCAGGATTTTCTCCATGCTTGTCCCCAACAAGTTCTGGTACGTCTCAACGATAGCCTTGCAAGCCGGATCTTCGGCGATGGTAGAATCTATAACCACCCTTTCCGCTTTCGTCACAATTGCCCGGTCGTCGCCAAATTCAAATTTTAAGCTTGTGATGTCTCGGAAATCAGTTCCGCTTTTGCAGACGAAAATCGCGTTTTCGCCGATCGGCTTGACATCGTAGTGATGGTCGTGACCCGCAACGATCAAGTCAATTTCGCCAACGTTCCCGCATTCGCGCGCAATTTTTTCGTCATTGGGGACCCGCATGTGCGTTATGGCAATGATTGCCTCGCAGTTATGGGGGGGTTGGCGTAGCATAGTGGACATTCGCTTTCCGCAAGAAACGAAATCTTCGTAATCAATGTCACACTCATTGATCGTGCTGAGGGTTTGCATCCACGCCGACTCCACCAAGCCTATAAAGCCAATCTGCCGCCCCCCGACACACTTTACGTGAAAGGAAAGTCCGTCAGCTAGATTGCGCCCAGTTGGTTTGAACTTCACGTTACTAATGAGCCACGGGAAGGAGGTGCTCTTAATTTGGTGCTTCAGGTTTTCCACCCCAAAGTCCAAATCGTGATTGCCGATGACGGCGACTTCGACCCCTGCGGCCTCGAGACAAGGTACCATGTGTTCCCCCTTCGTAACAGTGGACATGAGGGAGGGATTGAAAGCGTCGCCGCCGAAAAGCACAATCGTAGGTTCGACTGAGGATTCTTTTAACTCGTTCATTTTGGTCACGAAACGAGAAATTCCACCAACTGGATCTCTTGCACCTGCCTCAATATTGTAAACGTCATTGAAGTGTAGAATACGAACTGCCGGCACTCGAAGCAAATCAATGAGTTTGTCTTTGGCCATTTTGTTGTCAACCGAATTTGCTGCAAAGAGATCCTGTTGGTAGTTTTCTTCTCCTACAAAAGCTCTCACTTCTGCTTCTGTGAGGTTGTCTGGCAATGTGTCTGTTGAGGCGGCAGCTCCCATTTTGTTGTCGATTTTTAAATATTGAGTTTTTTACCTTTTTTCATTGTTTTTCAACTTTTTTTTACATTAATTTTAGGAATTTGAGAAGTTAGAGTTTCAACACCTCAAACACCACGATAATGAGCGCTTTCAAATCCAAAATAAGGTCTCTGTATGACAGTGACTTCATACACTCTCGCAATAGCAAAGAATCCGCCGTGTTCCACAGCCTCGAGGCCTCTGTGCTTGAACTAGCTCAACTGCATGTAACTGCGGAGAACTTGAAGCATGAGGCCAAAGCGCTCAAAACGTGGAAGACGAAGGAAGAGGGAGCCATTAAATCTGATTCAGAAGTCAATGCCTACCACGCGAAGGTAAACGAGTATAAAGCTTTCATTTCGAGCAATGTCAGTTCCAAGAAGAATATTGTTTGCACAAAAGCGCAAGACGTTCTTGACGAGGGCAAACAGTACGGCCATGATGTGTATGAAATACTGAAAGGTGCCAAAATTCGTGTTGACCGCGACCTTGAGCACAAGATGAGCGTGCTGCCCACTCGAGCCGAGGCGGTTGATATTTGCTTCGTGGTCGACTCAACGAGCAGCAAGCACATGGCGAAGTTCATGGACGAATTGAGGATTTGCATAAAGAGCCTCGTCGCGTGGATCCGGGAGAGCTGCAAGCATGGCGAGGTGCGATTAGCGTTGGTGACGTTTAAAGATTTCAACAAGGATGGGAGTAGAAGTAAAAACCAAATCGAGGTTGTTGATTTTGAAGCGTTTGATGTCGACGCTCCTAAGGTGAGCAACTTCGAGTTCGCGTTGAAAAACCATCATGTTAGCGGGGGCGGTGATGAGGCGGAGGACGTGCTTGGCGGGTTGGAGGCCGCTGCGAACTTGTCGTGGAAGGCGGAGAGTAAGGTGTTATTTTTGAGCTGCGATGCGCCTTGTCATGGGGAGAAGTTCCACGTCCCTGAAGTTGAGGACTGGTGGCCCGACGGGGTGAAACACAAGGGCGAAGACGTGGGGGCGAACGCGCACAACGTGCTGATACAATTGCAGCAAGATGTGGGAAATGGAAAACACAAACACAAGCTCAACCACAAACATGGGGTTGACTTCACCTTTTTGAAGTTAAACGAAACAACCAACGTCATGGTAGAGGAGTGGAATAGAATAACTAGTGGACGGCCAGAGGGGAAGGTAGAGGAGAAGGAGAAGGTGGAGAAGGATAAGGATAAGGAGAAGGATAAGGAGAAGGATAAGGAGAAGGAGAAGGTGGAAACCGTTGCGATCGAGGACAATCTCGAGACCAATGCTGCAGCGTTGAGATTGCAGAACTTGAAACGTGCAAAGGACGCGAGGCGGAAAGTTAGACGGCTGAAGGGCGAGATGGTGTACGTTCCGGCCGGATTTCACAAGGAGAAGAATGAAAAGGATGAGAAGGATGAGAAGGATGAGAAGGATGAGGCCGACACCGGAACCGAAAAAAAAACAAATGATGCTGATGCTGATGCTGACGCTGACGCTGACGCTGACGCTGACGCTGAAGAAGGAAAATTCGTCAAAACCATCACACTCGAAATGCCATTTCTGCACGATGTTTTACACATCAAATTACAGGAGGTTCTTGGTCGAGTTATTTCCCACACCTGCGGGATTGCGAACGAAGCAATTGCAAAAATTTCAGCCAAAAAAGTCTGTTTTAAGCCAGGTGGTATGATGGACGACCTGGCTGATTCGGCCGTCGATATATTGAAGGAGTTGTCGCTGTGAAAGAAAAGAGTAAACCAACCTAATTTTTTCTTTTATGACATCATGAAACATTTTCCAAATTGTCCTATTCGGCTGCCGCAGGGGCTGCCGCAGCCGGAGGGGGTGCTGCTGCTGGTGGGGCCTCAGCCACGGCAACAACCTTCTTCTCCCCCTCCTTGAACAAACCTGGGTAAGTTTTCTTGTACCCTCCAAAGTCAGGGTAATCCAGGTCAAGTCGCTCCACCGGCGACTTCCGCTCCAGAGTGAGCGACTTAATTGGGGCAAAATTGCTGTTGAGCTGATTGCGCGCATTCGCGTACCTCGCACTGCGAGAAGCATTCGACGGTCGCCCTGTCTCCCACTGCTCGGTCTTATCATTCCTATGTTTTTGTTGAAGTGGTTAGTGTGCATGCCTTACTGCGACACTGTGGGGATTAATCCCAACTCACCTGTTCTCTTGGTCCATAGAAGCAGCATTGGCAACACTCACAAAAGCAAACGTTGCAACACCAGCCATGAAGGAGCCTCTACTCATCTCTGCCTGAAGGGAGGTCGATTTCGAGGCAGTTGAAAAGGTTGTGAAACCGTTGCTGGTAGCCAGGAGAACTACTAGCACACATATAGCTTGCTTGAACATTTTCGTGGCTAATTGAAATCTTAAACGCAAAATTTGGCCAACTTCAACAATGTGTTCTCAAAGTGAGAAAGTTTTGGTTCACCGTGAAAAAAACAAATTTCCAACAATACGCTATAACCTCTCATTTCATAATTACACAATATACCACAAACCAAACATAAACTCTTACCCGGATATTTCAATTTCATCCATGATGTCGCCATCACGGTGAGATGAATCACTGATGGATCACTGATGTGGCAAATCTAAACCACCTCATCAGTCAGGCTCTAACCCCTAACACAACACCGCAGTCAAAGCACTACTCCCCTAACAACCCCATCCCGACAAGTTGGAATCTACACGATAAACGCGGCCTCCATCCTCAGTTCCAAGCTCTCCCCAGAGTTTCAGAGCTTGCAAGCTCAGCAGCAGGCTCCTCCAAGGGAGCAGGAGGAGCTGAAGTGGCAGGAGGCGGAGAAGGAAGAGGAGAGGACGGAGGTGAGCACAATTCAGTCCACTTCACTTCAAGGAAAATTGGAATCTCTGAACTTGAGAACCAATACCCCATCCCCTATAGGAAAACCTGCCACGTTTTTGGTTTCGAAGGAGAAAAAAATTTAAAAAATTATTTTTCCCTTCCCACACGGTCTCCACTCACTCTCTCACTCACCCCCCCCCCCCGCAGCGTCGAAAAAGGATCCAAGGTCGAAAGGATCGTAAACGCTCCAAGACTTCCCCCCCCCCCCCCGGGAGCTCCCCCTCCTCAGCCTTCGATTCCTCCGACTACTCCTCCGACTACTACGTCCCCCCCTCTTCAATGAGCAAGCTGGCCTCCTTCTCCAAAGATTTGTTCCTCGGAAACAACCACACCAACCAGGTTCCGTACGGCTCCTGGGCGATGGTTATCGTTTTGGTGTACTCTGTTGGGCGCGCGGTTTGGAAGATGAGTGGTTCAAACCGTGCCAGGGGGGGGCAGAGGGACTGCAGGAGAAGGGGGGAGGGGAAGGGGAAGGGGGTGAAGCAGCCTGGACAGTCTTCCACTGCTGTCGCTGTCCAAGGCGACGAGGAGCTGCTGCGCTTGTTCAGGAAGAAGGAGAAGGGTGTGAAGACCAACACTGTCACTGTCCCCACCAGGAGGAAGATTATTAACAGCTCACTGACCCGCAACAGCAACAGCAACAACAACAACAACAACAACAGTAAGAGCAAGGTGGAGGTGGAGGTGGTTGAGGTGGAGGTGGAGGTGGTTGAGGTGGAGGCAAAAGCAAAAGCAAAAGCATCCCCGGCCACGGCCAAGGCCCCCTCCCCCCCAGTGCCCACAATTCCACCCCATCAGGACTCACAGTCACCAGCACAGCTCAGGGCGCTCGCCGAGAGGGAGCGACAGGAGTACGAACTGGCGTGCATAATTTCCAAGGGGCAGATGCCGGGGAATGAGCACGAGCCGGTGCAGAGGATGACTAGTTTGACCACGAAGACCACGACTACCACCACGACGACGAGGACGACAACAGCTGATGTGCCGGCGTTGGTCGAGAATAGTGAGGAGGAGTGGACTGAGGTGAAGAATAAGAAGGAGGAGAAGAAGGAGGAGAAGAAGGAGGAGAAGGGGAGGAAAATCCCCCCAGTCAACCCCGAGGCGACTCCGGAGAGCATCCTCGAGAAGAAGGAGGCCGTGGCGGGGGAGAGGGAGAGGGAGAGGGAGAGAACTGCGGTGAAGAAGGCGAGATCGTACGATAACGAGGCGGGGGAAAGGACCAAGGTGGTCGAGTTCGGTGATGGCATGAAGGTGGCCATGAAGGAGGAGAACGACTGGGCGGAGGTGGTGCCGAAGAAGCAGAATAGGAGGAAGGTTATTAATAGCTAGGCTGGCTAGCGTAATAGGGGGAGACACAGACACACAGACAAACACACCACACACACAGATCACACAGATCACACAGATCACAGACACCACAGGGAAAGGATCATAGCAGCATCATAGCATCGTAGGGAGACATTTACTTGCAGAATCTCTCTCATTTTTCTATTCTCTACTTCCTGCTTGCGTCAGGTTGGCCTTAACGTCCCTGACATCTGCGCTCGATGTCGCTGTCGCTCAGTCCGCCGCTATGCGGAAAGACTTTGGAGCGCAAGGCGCGTCTGCCTCCTCCCCTCTTTCAGAGAATCCTCCAAAAACTCGACATTGCTCCTCAACACCCCCTTCTTTCTTGTTACGAACTTTGTAAGTTTCACCTTCTCGAGGTTCTTTTCGGCCTGCGCAAGCGTCCCCCCCCCCCCCCCTTTCTTGTTCTCTCTGTATTTCATGTGATGCAGAGCCAACGCAGTTGTCACGTCGTTCTCGTTGTTGTTGCTTTTCATTTTCAAATCTCCCAACGCGCCAATCTGCGCCAAGCGAAGCAAGGCGCATTTTCAACGAAGCACGAGAGCGAGAGCAAGATGGATTAGGTGCTCGCTCTCTTCTGTCACAAGGCTCGCTCGCTTCGCTCGCTCACCTTGTGGATTCCTCTATTCCTAACCAGAAAGTCCCCCGCGGAGAAATCTCGACCGTCCTTCAACCCCCCCTCAACCGCTCCCCTGAACTTCATATCGCTCCTCTTCTCCCTCTTCCTCGTTCGCTCGTCGGCCCGTTTGATCGCCACGGTTATTTTGTCGTCGTCGTCGGACAAGATCCGGAGGTGTGATCTAGTCGTTGTCGCCTTTCGAGTTTTTATTTTTACCTGGCCGGAGGTTCCAGTTTTTAAAAAGGGGTCAGTCAGCGGGGAGGGAGTTGCTGAGGGGGGGGGTAAATTTGGGATTCCTGTACGGAAGGGTTCAGTTTTTGAAATGTTTTGGATGAGCGGGACGGTGAAGGGGGTTGTTTGGGACTTTGATAACATCCTCATCATCATCAGAGGGGTCGGGGAGGAGCTTGGCTTGGAATTGGCAGTAGTAGTAGTAGTAGTGGTGGGTGATGAACTGAGGGCAGCTGCTGATGAACTTCTGAGATTTGTGTTTATTGAAGTGGCGGGAAAGGAAGCAGAAGCAGAGGAGACGGAGGAGCTGAGGGTGAAGTAATCGTCTATTGTTTGCCCAACGGGCGATGCGGAGGGGGTTGGAATTGGTTCTTCCGCTTCTTGGTCTGCGGTTCTCATTTTATTCGTCGGTGTTGGCGATGGCGTTGGCGTTGGCACTGGTACCAGCTCTTGTTCCTCCCTCTCCTTCTCGGGTGGTTGCTTCTCCTTCTCCTTCTTCTCCACAGACATCTTCTCCTGTTCTTGTTCTTTCCTTTTTTTGGAGTCAGTCAAAAAATCCAAGAAAAGGCTCGTCGCTTCTTCGGCATCCTTCTTAGCCTCCTTCTCGGCCTCCTTCTCGGCCTCCTTCTCGGCCTCCTTCTCGGCCTTCATCTCCTTCTCCTTCTCCTTCTCCATCTTCTTATCCTCCAGCCAGCCCAGCAACAGACTCTTCGCCTCTGCCACGTCCAATTTCTCTTCCTCCCGTTCCATTTTTTCCTTTTTTTCCCGCTCCCTCTCTGCCTTTTTATCCTCGAGCCAATCCATGAAAACGTTCTTCGCCTCCTCAATCTCCACCTCCTCTTCAGCTTCCCGTTTCTGCCTCTCAGACAACAACTTCTCTCTTTCCCTTTCCCTCTCCCTTTCCCTCATCCCCTCGACAACAATCCTTCCCACCTTCTGAAGCAGCCCCACCGCCCTCCCCCTCTCCCCCGCCTCTTCCCTCCCTCTTCTCCCGCGAACAAATTTCTGCAGCGCCGTCACCCCCCGTCTCCTCCTCCTCTCATCCTCTCTCACAATCCTTTCCTCGTCATCCCATTTCATTATCGCTCGCCTTTCGGCCTTCCTCCGCCCTCTCCTCCCCCTGAACACCCTCGCTATAATTATCGCCGCCCTCTCCTCCCCCTCCCTAACCAAATACGCCACCCTCCTCCTCTCCACCGCCCTCATCCCAAGCTTCCCCCTAACGACCGCCTGGAACCTCACCGCGGCGGATTCCTTCTTGGAGCTGATTTTGGCGTCGTTCAGCTTCTTGAAACGGAGAGTGTCGAGCTCCATTATGGATAGGGCCAGGGCGATCTTTTCTTCTTCCGACTCCTCTTTCTTTCTCCTTGAGGCTTCAGCTTCGGCCTGACCCTGACCCTGACCCTGACCCTTACCCTTACCCTGACCGAACGAGTGGTTACTGAACTTGTTCAGTGTCTCTTCGAACCTGCGCCGAGCAAATTGAATTGAGTTGATAATGTTGGTTTATTTGTGGATGTAGTGGATGTAGTGGATGTGGGTGGCTGCAGCCTTTTCTCGGTCTTGATTGTTGATTGTGAATATGCGCATTCTCGGTCTCGACTTCCAAAAGGCTCGCTTCTTGCATTTGCGCTTCGACTAACCTGCCCGTAGATTCAGCCGCGTCGCTAACGAGCTTCTCCGCCATCCTCTCGCTCTCCTTCAGCACCAGAAACATCTCCTCGTTCTCCTTCGCCTGTCTTTTGACATCGGCTTCAGCCCGCTCCTTGTCAAGAACGACCTGCTCCGTAATCTGCGAGTCAATCGCGTGTTGTATTTGAAGTTGCTCATATCTTTCTAAATCGTCCATGGGGGACTTCGACTCCAGAGGCTTTGTGGGGGAGAACAGTAGCCCGGAGTCGAGGAGCTGGTTCATCTTATTCAGGTGCGCGAGCATGTCGTTGCCACTGTTGTTTTTTGAGTTTGTCATATTCACTGCCTTTTTCCAGGTTGAGCGAAGTTGCTTGGCTTGTTGTTCGGGCTTGAGGAACTTTCTTGTGGGATGCATTTTGGTTAGGGGAAGGATTTGAAGTAGTTGTGTGAAAACTATTGAATGTAGGGATATTTGGAAGAAACCATGATTTTTGTAAACGGTCTGAAAATGACACCTCATTACTCACTTACTTGCGAAAGTTTTCGCTTTAAAAATTTGGTAGCCACTTAGGGTTAATTTATCTCACCTGGCGTTTGACCACCCATAGACCACCTTAAAACAAAACAGAACATATGGCTACAACTCCTAACCAACATCACAAGTGGCTCAGAGGCGTGATTGGCTTTTGGTACTTGAAGCCATGAATCAATCACCCAGATCGGGACGTAGATTTGTCGTGGGAAGCTACAAGGAGGTCGATGAGCATGGACAACTGCCACATCATTGGCTCGCAGAGAGAAAGCTCAGACACACACACATACTCTTGCCAATGTGGGCGTGAATTCGATTAGCTTCAATCTACAGGCCCTCATCACACGAGACAATGAAGGCGAAACTCCCATCGACATTGCCCTTAGGAGTGGAGCCTGTGCTGAGATCATCGGCTTGCTCTCCCTCACTCCCGAGGAAGGTCATTCGTTGGGTTTTAAGGGGATTTACCGCTTGTACGCACCAGTGGCTTATTGGAGGAGTGAGATGGGTGGGTGGATCCAATCACGATCGTGGGCAGACTGTCACAAGTGGATCAATGAGCACGATGACGAGTTGGTGCGTGAAGTTCTCAAATATCTCAATTCTAGTCTTCTTCGAGGTATTGCTTGCGAGAGCAAGATATACAGCGACTCCCTTATGTTTCTTGCTCTTCGAATGATCCATCGGCGCCCACTTTCCCTTACCGATCCGATCCGACTAACCACACGGCCCTCCAGTATGCGGGGCACCCTCAATTTAATGCGTGCAATGAGATCCGCAAGGTCCTCCGCCTCACCCCCAAGTACATCTCCTCCACCCCCTTCCCCACCCTCCTCCGGCAACACCTCCCCAAGCAGTTCGTCGACGAGGAGGTCTTCGGTGTCTATATCACCGCTTGCACCTTCATCAAGCACATGAAGTACGACAAGGCTGAGCTGGTGAAGGTGGAGGACGTGCTGAAGCCGACCCACAAGTGCGACGTCTGTAAGACCGCCACAACGAAAGCGTGCGCACGGTGCAAAACCAGCTTCTTCTGCTCCGCCGAGTGCCAGAAGTCAGCGTGGAAGAAGCACAAGAAGACGTGCAAAGCGCCGACAAGTCCGCCAGCGAGTGAGGCCGAATTGCGAACCCTCCACAACAAGGGCATGCTCCTCCTCAACCGGTGCATGGAGACGGACCCACAAGTGTGGTACTAGATTTCTTAAGACGCACCTCAGCATGAGGCATAGAAATTAAATTCACCGAGTCACCAACTCTTCCAACCTAAAAGTCTACATTTGAATTTGCTTGTCTGCTCCCGCTCTGCTCTCTGCCTATCTCTTATATATATTGCCCGCACTTGTGACCACATCCTGTTGGACACGCCAAATTCCTCCTCCCCGCGCTACCGCCGCTCCCCCCACCCACCCCACCCACCCCACTTCCATGAAACCACATCTTGGCGCAGCTCTGGTGTCCTCCGCACCCGCAGCCGGGACACCATACGAACAAGCTCTTGACCGGAGCGTGGCAAATGAAGCAGATTCCAATTTTTACCCTACAGCTGTTACACGCTCTCTGGGCGATCATGACATTTTTCCTTTCTCCTCCCTTCCCTCTCTCTCCGCCGCCGCCTTTCCTTATCCCTCTGCTCGTGTCGAACACCCCCCTGAGTGGTTTGTTGCAGCTGCTGCAGCTCTCGTAGATCTGTGTGCTTTGCTGGTTCATTGTAGATATCACACTGTCGACGCAGTTGGCCAAAAGTTCAGTGCAGCGCTCGAACATTTCCAGTCGTTGCATCAAGTCGACGTAGGACAGGTACCACTCTCTCACAATATTAATTTCTATTCCCAAGAACACCTCTGTAACTTCCTTCTTGGGCATTGAGTTCTCCTCCGTGTTTGCTTTCGCCTTCGCTTTCTCCCCCTGCCCATTGAAAATATCGACGATTTCGCAGATGGTCACGCACGACTGAATGTCTCCAAAGTCTCCCCGCTCCAGGAGCAGATTCTTGACGGTGGGGTTGAAAAGCGGTCCCAGTGCTCTTTCTCCCCCCCCCCTTCTCCTTCCACCCCCCTTTCCGCTTCCCCCCCCATCGTCAACCAGAAACTGCGCCAAAAATAGTTATAGAGTTAGTGCAGAGTGGTAATTTGGTAGTTTTCTGTCTGTCTGTCACAAGGCTCGCTCACTTCGCTCGCTCACCTCTAAAATACTCCACATTTTCTGAATTTTCACCGCCTTCACTCTCCCCGCCACCTTTGCATTCCACCGGAACAGCTCCGCTGCTCCTGTCCCCTTGGTCCTGTAGTTCTCGGCAAAGAACTTGATGTGCACCAGCTCCGGACTGAGCACCCCCAGATTCCCCCCCCCCCCAACCCCACCCCCTGTATCCCAAGCATCAGCATCACAAAAGCTGTTGTGCAACAAAACGCCAACTTCGTTGTTCAGTCCCTTGTCGAATCTGCTTTCCCCTTCGTCGAAGTATAAATGCTTGCTGTTCTCCTCATCATTTTCTCTAAAAATCCCAATCCCCTCGTTCCCGGTGACCAGTTTGGTTAAATCGTAGTCGTCCGATTTTTTGTTCGCGACGCTCTGGTGAACACTCACCATGTGCATGCTGGCCCCACCCCCAATCGGTCTGAGCGCAACGACCGACGATGGGATGGTCATTGTGGGTCGGTAGCCTCTCGCCAAACTCTGCGCCGAGCGAAGCGAGGCGCATTTTTAATGGATCAGGGGGGAGGCGAGTGAAGCGAGCCAAAGAATTGAGAATAATGTTTAGTTTAGTTGTGGCTCGTATTCTCGTCTTCCTCAAGGCTCGCTCGCTTCGCTCACTCACCTGAATCAGCACCTTTCCGTCCCTCCCGACGCTGCACACGTGCTGCCAAATGTTGGCGAACTTGATCAGGTTCAAGTCAATCTCGTCCGCGAGCGCAATGATGCTCGTGCTTCCTCGCTCGTGGTCGTGGTCGTGGTCGTGGTCGTGGTCGTGAACGTGGTCGTAGTCGTGCTCTGTGAAGCGTTCGGAGTTGGAGTTCCGACTGTTGCCAAATTTTTTGGATTTCTGCTTCTTCCTCTTTTTCTGTCCCTTGCTGAGCTTCCCCTCTCCTTCTCCTTCTCCTTCACCATCGCCATCTTTTTCATCCACCCCAAACTCCTCCCTCCCAACCTCCGCCTCTCGCAATTTTTCCTCCTCTTTCTCCAAATCTTTCTCGTCCTTCAAAATCGGCGTGTCCAGCCAGACGAAATCGGTCACTGCGCCAATGCTGTGGTTGTCCACGACGGAGATCGGCAAGAAGGGCCGTTCGATGCTCCACAGCGAAATTGAGCCACTGCGCCGAGCGAAGAAGGTGCGAAGGGGTTAGTAGTGGCTCGTATTCTCGTCTGTACACTATTTGTGACTGGCTCGTATTCTCGTCTTCATCAACCCCCCCCCGCTCCGCTCGCTCACCTGCTGTCCGCCGCCCCGGATTGGGGAGCGGTTGCAACGCCGATGAAAGGGTCGTGCAAACTTTCGCTTTGCTGGGCGTGGGCCAAGGTCGTCATCTTCGCCCTCGGCCGCCACCGAACTCTCGTGATTGGCGCAGCTGCGGTCAGGGTGGCAACGTTTGAGTATATCTTGCTGCTGCTGTTGCTCTTGTTGGAGCGGGCTGTGTTTGTGTTGTTGTTGCTGTTGCTGCCACAGCTACCACTGTTGCTGTTTGTATTTGCATAAATTCCGGAGAAAAAAGGGTTTGTCCCCACGCTGTCGTAGGAATTATTGTTACCCTGCGATATTCGCTCCGCATTCGCATTGCTCAAGTCCAAAGCCTGTTGGCCGGTCTCCAAGTCCCAAATTTTCACCTGCTTGTCTCTCCCCCCTCCGGTTGCGATCCGCCACGGTTTGCTAGGATGCCAGCTAACCGTCGTGGCTTCTCCGGAGTGGGCCGCTATCTTCAAGTACGGTTTCACAGGAAATCGCACGTCAAACAGCAACAGATATCCACTATCCGTCACGCAAGCGAACGAATCACTCTCAAACGGACTCCACTCTACGTCCCTCACTGCCTCGCTCTTCGGATTGAAGGTTTTCACATTTTGCCAGCTGGGCGGCAGCCTCAACTCGCCCATTTTAACTGTTGTTTGGTTTGAGCTTGCTAAGCCGAACCAAGACCTATTTTTATTTTCTTTTTTTTGTTGTTGCTGTTTGAGTAAGTGCTTGTGCATAGCTTTTTGCTGCTGCGCCTCGCTGTTCGGTGCGCGCCGGTCCCACAGCTTAACAGTGCTGTCTTGACTCGCGGAGAGCATCAGCACAGGCCCGTTGGGGTGCCAAGCCAACTTGTTCACGGCGCGCGAGTGGCCCGAGAGGATTCCCTCTGGTTTGCCAGCCAGTTGCTCTTCAATATTTGCTGGAGAATTTGGGCGGCTGCAATATTTATTGTATTGAATTGGTTAGTAGTTTATTTCGAGGCAAGCGGAGACTGAGTGAGACTCACCTGCTGAAGTTGGCGTTGTGGGACGACGACGAGTTTGACAGTCCGAGAGTGTCAGTGTTCCAGATAAGGATCACGCCGTTCGAGCCAGCGACAGCAATCAAATCGTTATCGTCAATGTTGCTGTTGTTGTTGTTTTTGCTGTTCTTTTTACTGTTTTTCTTGTTGATCAAACTGCTGTTATGATTTCCATCGTCATTTTCTATTTGGCTGTGGTTGTGCTCGTCGTCCGATGAATCTTCGTTGTCGCTGTGATTGAAATCTCTGGAGCTGTCGTTCGATATGTCATTGTTGTTGTTGTTGATTTTGTTGATGTTGTTGATGTTGTTGTTTTTGTCGTTGTCGTTGTTGTTGTCCTCCTCCACTTCCCCTTCCCCATTGTTGTTGTTCTGGGGTTTGTCATTGTTATCAGTTGGCCCACCACTGCTGCCAAAGGAAAGCTCACTCGCATTTCCAAAGCTGCCATTGGAACCTACACTGGCGGCGTTGAGTTCTTTGTTAATGGATGCGGATGATCCGTGGCCATGGCGAAGGAGGTGGGAACTTTGGTTCAACCGCTTCAACCAAGCAGCCTCGTCAATGGCTGTTTTGGCCGATTTTGCCCAAGCGACATCGGTGATCTTCACATTTGACTGAGCTTGATGCGTCGGTTTCGGAGGGTGGAGGTTAAACGTGTCGCGAACGTTGGGGCGTTTGTTTTTGTTGATCTCCGGGTCTGGGGGAGTGGTCGTCTGCTGGGTGAAGTACTGAGACACTTTGAGGGATCGGAACTCCACCAGCCCATTGGTGGGCGATATGAAGCAAATTTTCAATGTGTTGGAGGTAGTCGTGGCCATGTATTTGGGTCCCTGCAGAGCGTTGGATATTGTGATTGTTGCCACTCCTTGGTGGGTGTCGTTGCCAATCGACTTTAGGGTGGAGATTAGGGAGGAAGGGGGGTGGGTTGATTGCATGGTTGATTGATTGCCTGGCTAGATATATGCGTTCCAAGGATGCATAACCTCTCGATTAATGTTAAATTGTGAGCACGTGAGCACGTGAGTGCGATTTTCAAAATCTGGAACAACATGAAAACATTATTAAGCAGGGTGATCGTGTGAACCATGGCCTTGCTGCTCGTAGCACTCCTCCTTCTCTCAAATGCTCTTGGTCAGCTCTGTGAACCTCGCAGCCACGCAACGTACTTGGCGATAGGGCAGGATCTTCAAAGCATTTCGATGTACAGTAAAAGATACCGAAACCCAGCAGCAATAATGTCGTATACCAATCTTTCATCCCTTAACGGTTTAACGACTCCAGTTGATTATGGCTCGGGAATTGAGTTTGCTGAAGGCGGTGTTGAATCCTTCGATAACAAAATAGGGCTTCAGCTTGCTGTCGACCTTGGTGGTGACGAGGGCTGCACAAAAATTGTAAATGGTACGATGGACGACCAGTTAACTCTTCTTGTACAATTCCTTCGCGATACTAGCGCCTCGCGGGTCTTCTTACGGCTCGGGTACGAGTTTGACAATCCCCAATTCAACTACCACAATCCGAAGCTCTTCAAATCCGCCTTTGTTCGCATTTCCAAAGCAATTTCGGAAGATTCGTTCCTCCAAAATTACACACAGAACAAAAAGGTCCTCACAGTCTACCACTCGTTCGGCCAGCTTAACGCTGGTAGGTTTGGTGGGGACAAGGGGCGAGAGCTAGATGCATATTTCCCAGGAGATGAATGGGTTGATTGGGTTGGTGTATCTCTCTTCAAAGCACCGTTCCCGTGGCTCAACAACAAAAATCCACCAACAACCTCTCCCGAATCTTTTTATTACGCTAGCGTCGTGGCTTCCTTCTCAAAAAATCACAAAAAGCCCTTCATGATTGCCGAGTCTTCTCCATGGGGCGGCGTTGCCAAGAAAATCACGTTTCACGGGGGTTCAATTTGGGATAACTGGTACGAACCTGTGCTTGAGTTCATCGAAGCACACAATGTGCAGCTTTGGTCATACATATCGTCCGACTGGGATAGCTTCAAGATGTGGAAAGACGTCGGTTTTGGCGACTCTCGTCTAACAACCAACGAGGAAGTTGAGAGGTTTTGGGACGTCAAGGTCGTCAACAACAACAACAAATTCAAGCGGCGATTTCTTCAGGAGGACAGTTTGCGAAACTGTGGCCAGACCGGCTTCCAACTGTTTGGAGAATATCGCTCGACGGGAGAGGTTGTTGCGTTCGCTTCGCCCCTTATCTTTTTATTCTTCGTCGTGTGTTTCATCCTCGTTAGACGAACGCTCTGCGGTAAACAATCTGGTTACAGAAAAATTGAGATCGACGAAGGCGTATGGTACGTAGAAAAAAGATGAAAATTCAGTTCTACACTCTCTCTAATCTTTGTCTTGAATATTGATTTACGTTCCCGCCATTCGCTGTGCTTCCTCGTATAGAACCTGTTGCTGATTTTGTTGCAGCTCGAAAAGTCTTTGCTGCTGTTTCTGAATCTCCAGATCTCTGTAGCAAACAACCCACTGTTTGAAGATCTTCGTCGCAGCCTTTTCGTTCTCGCACGTCATCAAAGCATTCAAATTCACGCCACAGTATCCCAGTTCGAACTTGACAACAAAATTTGCTCTAAACTCTTCCTCGCTCCTGCACAGTTTCAACGCGTAGATTAAGCAGGCGATTTCGTTGAGAACCCTCATTTGCATAGCGTCCTTGACGTTGAATTTAGCGTCGGCTAGAATAGTCATACAATCAACCACCAACCGACCGTAGACGAATTCTTGAACGAAACCGTTGTAGTAGTCCGAGTTAACATTTTCTAGTACGCTCGAACCGTCCCCCGGGCACCACAGCTTGACCACGCCCGTGAAGAACAGCAGGCATGTTTTCCGCACTGCGCCGAGCGAAGAAGGTGCGAAAACGAATTGAGTTCAATGATGTTAGTTAAGCAGTTGCTCGTATTCTCGTCTTCATCAAGGCTCGCTCGCTTCGCTCGCTCACCTTGCGGGTCATTTTCGAACACAATTCCGTCCAACATGATTTTCAGCACGTCCTCGAGCCCACTCAAGTTCGTTCCCGACAAGAACAAATTTCCGCACTCATAGCTCATTGCGTGCTGCAAAAACAATATGTAGTTCTTCTTGACGATCAACCGCTCCGTCAATAGCTGCTGGTGGATGCCTCCCGATCCCATCGCCGGCATCAGTTCAACGCACTTTCGCAAAAATGGCAATAGCGCTGGGAAAAGAAAGCAAAGTTTTAATACTCGTTTTCCACAAACCGCTCCGCTCGCTCCACATTACTCACCTTTGTCCAATGCGGGCACTGCCTTGCCATTGAATTTGATGCACAGCAAGTTCAACAACTGAGTGACGCTGGTCAAATTTTCGCTGCGCCGAGCCAAAGATGATTTGAGAATAATGTTTAGTTTAGTAGTGGCTCGTTCGTATGCCCGTCTTCCTCGACCCCCCCCCCCCGCCTCCGCTCGCTCACCTCTCGGTTGCACTCGTAATCAGCAAATTTAATATGCTGGGAATGAAAGGCAGAATCCCTTCGTTCAGCAGCAAGATCAACCGATGGACGAAGAAGGTAAGCTTCGTTCGGATAATGTCGTTGTTGGGCAAAACACTCAGCGTCTGGATGGACGTTTCCAGCGTGGTTTTGAAAATTTTACAAACATCCTCGCTCACTCCCCCCTGCTTCATCGGGAAGCCTTTGGATAGGTGCGCAAACATGCCGATAATCATGCTAAGTTGTTGATTAATTGTGACGTTGGCATTATTGTCATTTTGGTCGTTCTGAACCTGTGGGAGGAGGTCGTTGATTCGCGCAATTTGCGGTGCGGTGAAAATCGACAAATAGTGGGATTGCTTCGAGGCCGAGTGGCCAATCAAAATTCCAATTGCCTCAAAGAGGTGAAGTGAGTTATCCGGCTTGAAGAGGTTGTTGTTGTTGGACGCATTGATTGCTAGGAGGTCTGGAAATAATGTGGGGTGTGTTAGATGCAAAACATCGCCAGTAAATTTGACACAAGTCAACCATTGGGCTGAGCACCCGTTGTTCTTCCCTCTCAGTAGATCCGCTCGACGCATGGGGAGGCGTAGTACGGTGACAATGTTGCAAATCGATCAAATGAGTGGGTTTTATTGATATGAATGGAAATTTTTTGTACTTACGTTGTATCCCAGCCACAATGTTCTCCACGTATTTACCAACCTCCGCCCCGATTGACTTCACCAACCTGAGCATGACGTAAGCGCATTTATTTCTAAAACCGCTTTGGTCGTTAAGCAACCCCTTGGTTCCGCAGAGTGATTCAAAAACGGACATGAGCATCTGGCCATTGGCCGCCGCATCGAGCTTGAGGATAGTGCCGTAGCGGACGCTAATGTCGTAGTAAAGGAGGAGAATTTCGCGCCGGGGGTGGTTTGTAATGTGGCTGTTTGTGTGCAGAGCGGCAATGACTGGGGTGGGAAAGGAAGGGGTGGTTTTAGCATTTTTGTGCTCAACTAACTCAATTCGACTTGACAGGCTCACCTTGGGGAAACATGCCCTCCGACAAAAATTGAGACGACTTTGTGTTCAGCCCTTCGCTGAAGGAGAACAAGAGCCGAAGCGCTGCTTCTAGTTGAAAAAAGGGGGCAGTGGATAAAGGCGTTGGGAGGGACGAGAGAATTGAAGTGAGGAAATTCAAACATACGTTTGGAGAAATGCGAACGACACGTATCCAAATGTTTCGGATCTCGCGCAAGAAATTGTCTACGTCGGAGAGCTCGTCGAAATCGTCGTCTTCCGTTAGGAGGAAATCAATGTTGTAGTCCGCCGGATACTGGATTCTCGTGTACGTGATTTGAAGGAGCTGAGGGAGGTGGTCGGCCAAATTGGGCTGCCCCGTTGTGCGCTGCGCCGAGTCAAAAGGATTGGGTGGGTTAGTTTAGTAGTGGATGTGGCCGTCTGTAGCCATTTCGCGCTCACCTGCTGCTGCTGCTTATCGATCGTAACGATCAGCCTAGTAACAAACGGAAAACACTCAAAGGACACCGGGAGCTCGGACTCGTAGCAACGCATCAGGATCGGCATCGTTTGCTCGAGTAGATTGATCGCCGTGGGGGTGGAACACTTGTCGAAGAACTGGAGAATTTGGAGGCCCATCGCATTGCAAATCTCACTTATTTTCACCTGGAGCTGGAGGGTGCAGGATGATAATTTCGAAAGTTGGTTCATTATATCGAGCTGCTGCAGAATAGCAAGCTTCTCGTCCTCGTCCATGCCCTTGTTGACGATCTCGAGGATGCAGTCAGCTGCGTGGGATGACAAGGGGGGGTGGGAGAGAGAGCTGAACACCATGGAGATGGTCGTGGCGGACATAACGAGTGAAATGTCGACCCACCCGATATACTTGGCAAGTGTTCGTAGGGAAAACTGGCCGAGCGAAGAAGGTGCGAAACGAATTGGGTGGGTTAGCTTAGTAGTAGATGTAGTCCGTCTGCAGAAATTTCGCGCACTTCATTGCTCGAGTCTTCCAAAAGGCTCACCTGGGCAAGGCCGGTGTTCTGGGTGGTGGCAATTATGTTGATCATTGCCTCGAAGAGAAGGGATGTGACAGGTTGGGATTGGGATTGGGATTGGGATTGGGATTGGGATTGGGATTGGGATTGGGGGATCCCTCTCATGGCATCCTTGATGGAGGAGTTGGAGGAAATCTCTTCCTTGGTCCGGCCCTCTTGAAACGACACAACCTCGTCGACGAGGGAGGTAAGGATTCTGAGGAAGAGGAGGGGCTGGTTTTTGGTCGGGAAGGAGAGAGAGAGAACCTCCTGGAACGCACCGGGCCAGTTGGTCGGGTAGTCTATTTTTATCATCAGAGCCACAACAACAGATATTTTGGTGGTGATGAAGGGGGGGAGAGGGGGGTGGATGGTGGTGGGGATCTGGAAAAGAAAATCTCGGATTATTTGACGATGGGGCGTGATGGAAACACGATTGGTTTTCAGAAAGTTTTGGATCGTTGTCAGAGCGAAGAAAATTATCACGTCGCGGTTGGCTGCGGATGTAGGGTGGGGGGGCTGAGGGTTGGAAGGATTCAAATGCTTCTTCAGAAGTTCAAGGCAAACTTGATACCCATCAGGTTGGGTTTGGAGATTGTTGAGGAGGGTGGCAGAAGATGCATGGGTCGGGTGGGAGGATGTGGGGGGGGATGTAGGAGGTGTGGGGGAAGGGGGGGGGGGGGCAGAGGGGTTTGATGAGGCACCAATGATTGCTTGTTCAAGCAAATCAGATGAAGCCATTGATTTTGTTTTTGGCGAGATGTGTACGAAGAACTTGTGAGGAGTTTTTATTTCTGCAGCAAGTGGGTATTCGTGGTCATCGATGCGATAAACATACTAAGGGATCTCGAAATCTAAAGGTGGGGTGAGGAGAATTTCAGCGAGAGTGTGAAATTTAAAATTTTCATCTATGCAATTATGGATGGGTCTTGCACTTTGGTGTGCTGTGAATGCTGAAGGCCTGTTTATTACTGGTGCAACAACCCGAAAAACATTTATCAAAGGGCTGATAATTCCACTCGTCGCATCTGTCGAATCCGGCACACCCACTACTCTCCTCTCCACTCCCCAATACGCCACTACACTCCTCTCCACTCCCCAATACGTCATTTTTTTAGAACTGCCTACTTCGCCTGAATTCGTGAAAAAGAGCAAGCCTTTGAAAACACACGAAAGCGAGATTATTCTCTGCCCTGTGGATGGCAAGTGCTCCGATTTTACCTTCGGAGTGACTGTCGATCCGGTGAAGATCAACACGTTATCCGAGTTTGGGACGCCGAAGGAAGTTGCTGACAAGGTGATAGCAACAGAGAAGTTGCGTGACGGTATTTTCTCTGTTGATTTCGTTGATGCAGGAGAGGTTACGGTCGGAGATGATCAGTACTACAAAATAGATTATTTTTCTCGGGGGAAACGAGGAGATAAGGATTTTGCTTGCATGATTGCAATAAAAAGTGAAAAGCTCTTTGTTCTAACGTGCGGATCGAAAAAAGACAAAGGAGAGAAGCAGCTTGCCGACATGCGGAGAGCGCGTGACAGCTTCCGGATTGTTGTATAGTAAAAAACTTATCAAAATCTAGTCTAGTCGATAGTTTCACAATACAATCAATATATCCCCTTCTTCCTTCGTAACTTCTGCCTCTAAATCTGCTGCGATCTTTGTGTCCTCCTGCTCCTGCTCCTGCTCCTCTGCCTCTTCTGCCTCCTCTGCCTCTGCTTCTGCCTCTGCTTCTGACTCTGCTTCTGTCTCTGTCTCTGCCTCTGCCTCTGCCTCCTCTTCGGGGGGGTGCTCTTCCTCGGGGGCTTGGGGGGGAGGTTTTGGTGGTAATTTCACATCCTCCGCAACCTCCTCTTCTGTGAATGTCGTTGTGGTGGTTGTTGTTGTTGTGGTTGTCTTCACCGTTTTCGGGCTCGTTGGTGGCAGTCCAGTCGGTGGAGGTGGAACTGGAGGTTTGTCCTTTTCCGTTTCCGATTCATTCTTTTTTCTTAATTTTTCCTCCTTCATCATCATTTCGTTCCTTTCAATTGCCTGTCTCCTCTGCTCTTCTGTTCTTTCAGGTGGGCGTCCTGCTGGGCGTCCAAATGGGCGTCCTGTGCTGCTGGCCCTGGACTGTCTCCTCTGCTCTTCTGTTGGCTTACCAGGTGGGGGTCCTGCTTGGCGTCCTGCGCCTGGTGGGGGTCCTGCAGGGCGTCCTGCGCCTGGTGGGCGTCCTGCAGGGCGTCCTGCGCCTGATGGGCGTCCTGCTGGGCGTCCTGCGCCTGGTGGGCGTCCTGCTGGCCGACTGGTGGTTGTGGTTGTAGTTGTGGAGGCCATCGAAGCGGCAATTGCGAGCTCAATCTGCTCTTCCTCGCTCATTTTGCTAACCTGTGCACTGCTCAAGTCGGCCAGGAGGGTGTTCAGATTTGGAAAGTTGCTATCGCTATCGCCATTGCTATTTCGTGTTGGTGATGGGGCCGGCGAGACGTTTTCTGTCATGCTGTTCAAAATTGCTGTCTCTATTGTGAGAAAGTCGTCCAACCCGCTATAGTTCTCGACGTTACCGCTGTTCGCCGCTGAGATCAGTGCTTCCCAGTCCGCTCCTTCTCCGTTTTGACGTGCGACCCTCATTCTATCGGCAATGTTCCCATTGCTGTTGCTGTTGCTGCTCCTACTGTTGATGTGGGTCGCCGCCATGATATCCTGTTCGAAGGAGCTTGGCATTTCCTGCTGCTGCTGTCGAGAAAGCTGCTCCTCGAGCCTCTGCCGTTCTTCCACACTCGCCGCCGCCGCCACCATGGCCATTCCCCCCTCGTCGCCCTCGAACGAGGACGCGTTGGAGCCATCTGGGGTGCCAGACAGTGAGCTGTCGGTGGACATTGTGCGCTTGCGCTGCCGAACGTGATTCTGCAGGGCCGAGCCGTAGGATGTAGTAGTGGTGTCGGAAGGTGTGGGGGTGTTTGGAATTGGGATGCTGTTGTTGTTGCTGTTGTTGCTGTTGTTGCTGTTGTTGCTGTTGTTGTTGAGCTGCATCTGAACCCGATAAAACTGCAACTCTTCTGCCTCCTGCTGCTCCATGTTCTCCTGGGCCTTGATGAATTTCTGCTTTCGCCTAGCATCCTCCTCCTCGCGAATCTTGTCGAACTGAGCATCTTTCTCAGGGAGGACAATTTTCTGGTCGCTGTTTGCCGACAGTGACCTGATGCGGGCCATGGCCTCGTTGTGCTCATCGAACTCCTTTTGCCGAACCTCATCCCGGGTCAACGCTTTCTTGGCGGAAACATTGAGGTGAGGTTTATTGCAAAATGGGCAGGAGGAAGCTTTGGCGTACTTTTTCCCCTCCTTCCCCAAAGCTGGACGCACCTGAAGGAAGCACTCTGTGCAAATTGGCTTCGCGCAGCACTTTGTCTCGTTGCAGTGGATGTAGAACATGAAGCAGATCGGACACTCGGACTGCTGACTGTCATTGTTGAGATCAGACCCATTCTCACGGCGCGCAAGCGACTCCGCAGAGCGAAGCGAGGAGCGAGCCAAACGAATTAGTGGGTTAGTTTAGTAGTAGACATAGCCAGCAACAACCATTTACAAATTCGGCTCACTCACCTGGTGTTGAATGAGTCGACGAACTGATTTTGGGTCCCAGGAGCAGGTGGGGTAGAGGGAGGTTGGTGCTGAGTATGAGTCGAGCTCAGCTTTGGAAAATTTGGAGTTTCGACGAGAGGGAAACGAAGGGAAGGTTGTGGTTGACGAGCTTGAATTTGTTGTTCCCATTTCTAATATCAACTAGCGCTCACTACGGTATTACGGAAGAAGAAAAAAATTAAATTGAGAATTCTGTTCCAAATTTAAAATTGTGTATGAAGTTCGCAAACATGGTGCTCCCCAAGATGATCGTATTTGATCTTGATTATTGCCTTTGGACTCCAGAGATGTATACGCTGAACGAAAAGCCCTCGATCCCAAAGCTGAACACAAACGGCCTCGTAATTGGGATGCAGGTTCCGCAGGGACCCACTGTTAGCCTGTTCCCTGGTGCTAGGAAGGTGCTCGAACACTTGCATTCTGAGCGAGAAACCACCTACAAAGGTGAGAGCCAGTACTCGAGCGAGCCTTGTGGAAGATTTCCTCTCTCGTATTTCACTAAACCTAAAACTGCGCCTCTCTTCGCTCGGCGCAGATGTGAAACTCGCGCTTGCCTCCTCTTCGGAGGAACCAACCTTCTCCGTTTCTTGCCTTGAAATAGAGATAGTGGAGGGATGCTCGATGAGGTCGCTTTTTAACGACGCCTCGCTGAGGCAAATCGGTCGAAGGGGCAATCTATCATCAAACAAAATAACCCACTTCACACAACTTCAAAAAGCCACAGGCGTAGATTTGTCTCATTCTCTGTTTTTCGACGACTGTAATTGGGGAGATCATTGTGCTGTTGTTGCAAATGAATTCAACGTTGTAACTCAGAAAACCCCTAACGGTCTCCAGTGGAAGGAGTTTACCGCTGCCCTTGCAAAGTTTGCGGCGTGTAGGTCATAATAAAACTTATCAAGTTGGCAAAAATTTTAGTTCTGAATCTAGGATTTCACCAAACAGTAAACGCCATCACCAAACTCCAACTTCTCCAATTTAACCAATTCTTGCAAAAACTTGGCTAACTCCGCCTCACTCTTCTCGTACTTGTGCTCGCCGCTGCTGACGAACATCTTCAGCATGTTGTGAATCCTCTCGATGGGTAGCTTTCCCAAATTTGTGAGCATTCCTGTCACGTAACTTTCGTACACCTTCATTTCTTCCTTGAGCTGCGCGTCGGGGTCGACCTCTTCCATCTCCCCCCCTCCTCCCCCGTCCCCTCCTCCCCCGTCCATCCCCCCCTTTCCCTCCCCGCTGTTCATGTTCATCGCCCCCAAACAGTACCCTCCCTCCCTGCCAACCTTGATCACCCGTTGGTTCACCCAGTAAACCATTTTCTGCGCCGAGCGAAGTGAGATTGTGCGCATTTTTAATGAATCAAGAGCAAAACGAGCGAAGCGAGTCAAAAGAGTTGAGTGGGTTAGTTTAGTAGTGGATGTAGCCAGCTCGCTCGCTTCGCTCGCTCACCTTCACAACTACGTCCACGGGCAGACTCGTTTCGTTGCTCAGATCCTCGGCCGTCCAATTTTCGTTGTCTCCGAAGTACGAAATGAGAGTGGCGTGTAGCGGGGAGCAGGAGAAGCTGCACCGAGCGAAGCGAGGCGCATTTTTAATGGCCGAGTGGGTTGGTTTTAGTATATCTTGTATTCTCGTCTTTATCGTCGGCTCTTAAGCCCGCTTCGCTCGCTCACCTCCGTTTCACAACTTTCGTTTCGTCCACTTCGTCGGTCAGCTCCAGGTCCAGCTTCACAACTCCGAGCGTGCTCAAGAACACGAGCTTTCTCGGGTTTTTCAGTGCTGCGTACTCGTCCGAGAATTCCTGGATTGACGGTTGGATCGAGGGGTGGACCTTGAGCTCCTGCTTCTGCAGAGCTGGCCAGAAGATGTCCGAGAGAATTGCGACGTTGACAATGTTTGAGTTCTGGACAGTGCTGTCCTCCCCCACGTCGTTGTCGTTATCATTCTTGTTGCTGTCATTTTTATTCTTGTTGCGGGCGTTAACCGTCTCGTGGATAGTTTTGTTAATTCTCCTCGAATCGTACAAATCCTTAACCATAATTTCGCAGAAATGAACGCAGCTGTCTCCGAACCTCAACTTCAGCAGTTCTAACTTCTGCACCTCTTGGTCTGTGTCGAAGGATAGATTCGTTAGCAGCTTGTCGGCGAGCATGAGCCTGTATTCGTTTACGAACAACTCCTTGCTGCCGTAGATTCCGACGAGCATTGATAGCACCTCCGTTTTGGTTGTCTGATTGGGTTGTGTGGGAGTTGGGGTTGCTGATTCGACTGACGATTCGTCGTCGTCGTTCATCTTCTCATTCTCGTTCTCATCCTCACCCTCGGACAAAACTTCGTCCTCCTCGTCCTCGTCGAACGCATACAGCTCGTTGAGGTCCACTTTTTCCATCTCGTTGATATCTCCCACTCCCAGGTCGAGCGGTTTCGCGTCCTGCATCCGCAGCTCCTGGTACAAATCACCGCCCGATTTCTCGTCAGTCAGAGAAGTTACAATGCACCTGACCGTGTCCTTGCGGTTTTGCAGGTATTGCTTGACGGGGTTGGCGACTGCCTCGAGAAGGACGTCGGTGGGGTCGATAATTCGGAGAACCTTGATCGTGGAAACGTAAACGTCAATTATCTGGGCCGTGTTTGCACCCGGGTGGAGCAAGCGCTTTTGGAGTTGACTCTTGAGTTGGATCGTCAAGTGCTTGTGCATTCCCGTTCTAACGAGCGCAATTTTCAGCTCCTCGACTGCGGGCTTGGAATCCGGATAATCGGCAATGATGCTGAACATCTCGGATATCCTCACCTCGCAGAACGCCTGCTGGATCGCAAAATCTAGTCGCTTCTTCCACTCCTTGTTGAAGCTACTTCTACCCACGATGGACCGCAACCAGGGAGTTATCACGTCCTTCTTCCAGTTGACCATGCTACTCAACATTGGCTCCTCGTACTCGCCGGATATCATATTTTTAGTAGATTCCATGATGGCTTGTTGGAGGACGCTGGTGATGGGGGTGGTGAAGTGGGGGTGCAAGTGGCAATTCTTGAAATTGGCGTACGTTTCTTCCGGATCGAAGGGGAGGTTGGTGAAGGAGGTGTCGAAGGAGTTTTCAATGTCACTTGAGTTGGCTGAATCGTGGGAATCATCGAGAAGAGATTTGCGCCATTTTGCGCGCTGGTGGTTCAGAGTCGTTCGGAAGAAGGTTTGGATCGTTTCGTCGATGGGGATGGGCGGGCTCATGGTGTCCGAAGTTATTAGCAGGGAGGCAATGAGCACCGAGGAGTACTGCTCAGATGTTATTACGGTTCCCGAAGGATTTATTATGAGATGGGGGGGAGAGTGTTGGGCAATTAGCTTGTCCTTGGATTGGATTGCTGAAAGGAGGTCGTGGGTGAGGAGGGAAATTCGATTATGGAAGTCGGTGGCTATTTGGATCGAAGATGAGGAGGAGGAGGAAGAAGAGCATGAGGGCGGGGGAGCAGGAATCCAGTGGGAGAAGAAATTCGGCACAGTAGAAGTCCTGAAATGTTGGATTGATTGCTGGTACTGCTTCGAAACCGAGCTAGTCAACTGGTCGTTGGCCCGAACATTTGCTTCCAACATTCTATTATTTACAGGTTTGAGGAGGACAAGTTGGGTGGGCTGTGTGGTAGTGGGGTTGCCACTGTTTCACTCTTTTCAGGAGTCCGCGCGAGTGTGTGAGTTCGCGAGACAAGGATTTAAATTTTTAATGCTTGATAAGTTCATAAGCCTTGGATCATGCGGTTTACAGTGATAAAGTGTTTATAAGCATAGAAGGCCAAAATTTACTTTGTCTTTGTCTCTACTTGGTGAAAGGTGCGCTGAGCAACCAGTTTATGTAATCGTCGTCAGCAATTATTAAAGTGGAATGATAATAATCCAATGGAAGCATGAAGGCTTTGTCAAAGGCATAGCTTTGAAGAATGATTGTGATCAGGTGGTATCGGGTGGTGAGGGCGGGTCAATCATCGTCCACTCGACCAGCTCCAACAAGGTAGAGTATCGAGCTGACAATGTTTTTACTGGAAGTATCTCTGGTCTTTGCTATCTTCCGAATGGCTCACTTGTGGCTTGTGGCTATAATAGTGGGGGTGCCAACTTGAAGGTATTCAGCCCTTCCCTCGAGTTGGTCCAGACCTTGGTGGGACACGATGGTTGGGTTTGGTGCGTCACCGTTTCTCCATCAGGCTCCCACCTTGCTTCTGGTGGAGGTGATAAGAAGGTGATGATTTGGTCGGAGCCGGGGGAGGGTGGCGAATGGGTGAGAGTGCAAGTGCTTGAGGATCACACGAGTGATATTTATGCAGTGTGCTTCTCCCGCGATGGCAAGCAGCTGGCTACTGGAAGTTGGGACAAGTCCATCAATGTCTACAGCTTCAAAGAGGGAAATGCCATCTTAGCGCACACGTTGGAGGGCCACACCCACTACGTCATGTCCCTCTCGTTCTCTCCCGACTGCAAACTCCTTTGCTCGGGAAGTTACGATAGATCCATCAAATTTTGGAACCCTGCCGATGGAAGCTTGGTGAAGAGCATCGACCAGGCTCAAACCTCTAGATTCGTCCGTAGCGTTTCATACTCCCCCAACGGGCGTATTCTTGTGAGTGCCGGTAACGACAAAACGATGAAGATCTGGGATGCTGAGACTTTCGAGCTCAAGCACACGTTCGAGCAGGAATTCATCACCAGACAGCTCACCATCACGGCCGATTCCAACTTCATTGTTGCGGCCAACAACGACAACACCGTTAGAATCACCCCCTGCCGAGAGTACCACATCACAGCCCTCACCCCCATCCTCAACCTAATTCTCCACATCGTCTACAAGCGAGACTTTGTGACCTTCCCCAAACACACCCGGGGTTCTCCAACCCACGCCCACACCATTAGACTTCTCGGCGAGTGCGTGTTCAACGGCGGCTACGACGTAACCTCCGTGATACTCTCCTTCCTCTCTCCAGCCCACCTCCCCGTTCAGATCACCCCGACCAGGTGGAAATCTAATAAAAGAGAAGGGAAAAAATTGGAAAAATTCGTCTAATTTTTTTCTTTCTTTCAATAAGAACCCCGCCCTACGTATCACGCGCGCTCTCGATTGCAACCTTGATAGCTTTTATAGCCTCTATTCGTTTGTGACTAAAGTCGCCACCTTTTCCATTCTTCTTTGAAACCTTAATCTTTGCTTGTAATCCTCTCAACCGATCGACTGTCAGGAACAAGCTGTCGCGTGCTGCCACCTCTCCGCAATCTGGTTCTAACTCTAAATCTGGCAATTCCTCAAGCATGCCTAGCATTGATTCGTTCTTCGCCCTCGAAAGTTCCCTGTCCTTCGCCTGCAGCAGTTTGTTGGTCGCCAGCAGCTTAATGCTCAAGTACTCTGCGTTGTTCTCACATCCACTGACGCCACCGCCACCGCCACCCCCACCCCCACCTCTGGTTGTTTGTTTGGTAGGTGATGGACGAGCGTTAGCTCGGGCATCGCTCTCGTATGTGCCAATTTGATTTTGCAGAACGTTTATAGCTTGCTCGAGAACTTTGTTCTCCTTGGCTAGCTCCGACACATCTCTAGTCTCTCCCCCTCCCGTGCCCCCACCAACCCCCCCCCTCTCGCTCTCGTTCAGCGCAAGCAGTTCCTCTAACTTAACCACTTTCCCCCTAAACAGCTTGACCTCGCGCTCTTTCTCCCCCACGAGCTTGTCCAACCTCCCCCTTTCCTCCTCAAACTCGGATGTTTTCGCTCTGCTCAGAACACCACCACCCAGCGAAGTCTTGACCTCTCCCGACCGTCTCTCCAGCACCTTTCCATTCGCGTGCGCAACGCTTCTTCGCCAGATATCACCCGCGTCCTTATCCTCGTCTTCACCTTCACCTTCAAGCGCCAACAGCTTCCCCCCCTTCGCTCCCTTCAACCTCTTGCTCAAATCCAAAAGAGTAGCCAAGCATTCGTCCACCACCCCCTCCCCTTCCCTTTCCTCAAAGTCCACCAACCTCTTGCACCTCATGACCCACCGCAACGTTGCC
>BRYC01000718.1:13934-32760 GCA_030267985.1 Parmales sp. scaly parma | reverse complement strand
AGCATGTACAGCGGGAGCAACGGGCTAGACAACTTGACCAAGGAGGGCGCTAGAGAACTCAAGACGAACTTACAGGACTTCAGGGAGAAGGTTGAGATGATTTGTGTCATTACGAAAACCAACTTCACGAAGGGGTACAGGAAGGCGAGCGTGCTGCAGCAGCAGAACAGCTAGAGTGCGGGACAGTGTGCGGGGGTGGGAGCGGGGGCCACTAGCGGGGTCAACGGGTTCGGGGGAGGTGATACGGGTTTTTTGGAATCTTGAAAATATCGAACCCGCCCAGCACAAATTATTTGCCAATTTATGAAAATTTAATCTTCGTTATTAACATCCTTGAAAGTTTTGTGCTGGCCATTTTTACTCTCCTCCTCGTTCTTCAAATCCTCCTCCATCTCTTCGCTAACGTTGCTCTGGGCAGAAGGGTAATCAGCATCTTCTGTGCTGTCGTCGGTCATTTCTTCCTTGTTTGTTATTTTGCTATTTTCCCCATCCCCAATCGGTTCAACTGTTCCAACCAACCGTTCAACTTTCACCTCCAAGATCTTCTTCTCATCGGTTTCCTCTGCGCCGAGCGAGTAGCGGGGTATGGGTAGTGTCAGTTTTTTATGGCGCGTAACTCTACTCAAATCTCAACTAAAAACTCACAACTCACCTGCCGTGAAGCTAAATTGGTCCCAAAGCACCACGTCGCCAGATTTCGGAATTTCGCCACAGACATAAATCAAAAATCCACTGATGGTGCCAATTTCCTTCATGACGTTGTCGTCGATTTTGATCCCCAGAGCAACGCCTACGTCTTCGAGATCGGCGTCGCCCCTGACGGTGTAGCTGCCGTCCGCTCCAAGCAATATCGCGTCCTCGTCGATTTCGACCGTCTCGTCGTCGTCCTCATCGTAAATTTCCCCAACGACCTCCTCGATTATGTCCTCCAAGGACACGAGGCCCTCGGTGCCGCCGAACTCGTCCACGACAATTGCGAGGTGGACGCGGCGGCGGCGCATCTCCTGCAGCACGTTCCACGCGATCATTGTTTGCGGAACGAAGTAGGTCTGATCGATGAGGCTAGCTTCGTCGATGGACTGCGCCATTCGGGCGGCTAGTTCTTCCCCCGTCGGAGGAAGAAATTGATTTTGTGGGAGAGGGGTGTTGATTTTGGGAGAGAGGGGGGGAAGATTGGGGTAGGGATTGGGATTGGGATTAAAATCGTTGCTATTGTTCTCCAACCCCGAAACGAAGATATCTATCAAATCCTTGGCAAGAACAATCCCTACAATGTTGTCAATATCGCCGTCGTACACCGGAATGCGGGAGAAACCGGACTCCTTGATGACTCCGAGCACGTTCACAACGGACATTTCCTGCACCGAGCGAAGAGCGAAGCGAAGAGCGAAGCGAAGAGCGAAGCGAAGCGTAGAGCGAAGCGAAGAGCGAAGCGAAGAGCGAAGCGAAGAAGGTGCCAAACGAGTATAATTGAGTGAAAAAAATATAAATAATAATGATAATGTTAGTTATTGTGGAAGTGTCCATTGTCTGCATTCATTTCATTTCATTTCATTTCGCGGGTGTTGATTCATCGCGAGTATGCATTCTCGTCTTCTTCAAGGCGAGCGGAGACTGAGACTGAGATTGGACTGATACTGAGTGAGACTCACCTGCGGAACCGCAATCATCTCGACGCGCGGCCGCATGATCTCCTTGATCTTCTGGTCCTGCAAGTCCAAGACACCTTGGATCATGTCCCCCTCGCTCGTCTCAATCGAACCCGATTCCCTGGCCCCGGTGACAATGAGCCTTAGCTGCGGATTTTGATTTGGATTTGGATTTGGGGTTAGCACACACGACACGCGTGGCGCACGTGTGGCGCGTGGCGCACGTGTGGCGCACACGCGTGGCACATTCACATTCACCTCAACTCAACTCAACCTCACCTCCTCCTCGCTAACAAGCTCCAAATCCTTAGTTTGCATACCAAAGAGCTTCAAGAGAGACTTTGCCATGTAGGTAAGGGCGAGGCCGAACGGTCCAACGACCTTCCCCATGAGGTTAATCGGCGCGACCATGCGCCTCGCCACAAACTCTGCGTTGTTGATCCCAATCGATTTGGGCACGAGCTCCACGAAGAAGAGCGTCA
Organism: Parmales sp. scaly parma; assembly: GCA_030267985.1. Taxonomy (NCBI): domain Eukaryota; class Bolidophyceae; order Parmales; species Parmales sp. scaly parma. The sequence continues at coordinate 30,629 of BRYC01000718.1, read as the reverse complement.
GCGCGGTGAGAATTATGCTTCCGTACCGCTCGCCCTTGGCGCCGTACGTTCGGGACACCAGGGAGGCGAAGAGGGTCGTTGCGTAGATGCTCGTCGTGGTGGAGGTGATCAGAATCGTTGTGAGGACTTTGGTGATGTCGTTGTTGAGGGTGTGGAAGGGGGAGTCGTCTCCCTCCTCCTTGGCAAACTCGCGGACCTTCCACGGGTAGAGGGTGGTGATTGCTATTTCGGCGGCATGGAGAAGGGCCAGGATCCCAAAGAGGGAGAGGAATACGGAGGCCATTGTGAGTTGAGTTTGGCGAGTGAGAGGGGAGAGGGGGGATGCTTTACGTAAGGGAAAAGACGCAGAGGCATGGGTTATTTTTATTGGTAGTGCAAGGGAAATGGCGGCTACCAAACGTTTGATTTTGTAGTGTTTGTTGTTTGTATTGGGAGGAGGGCGAGGATGAGGATGGAAATGTGAAACTTGGGTCGAGAATTTAAGGGGCAGGGGTCTGTTTAGTTTCCATGCAGAAGAGAGGAGGAGACGTGGAACAAGGCTCCACATCAACAGGAGGAAGAACAAATTCCGCATTATTTGTTTGATTTTAAATTTGTTGCTTTCACGATTGTGTTCTACGGTCGAGAGACTTCGATTGTGATCAATAGAGTGGACTGGGTATTGAAGGACGCAGTGACAGACACAGAGGAAGTGAAGTGTTTGATTCTTTGACAAGAAAGGTGAAGGTGTGACACGACGCAGCAATTTAAAAAAAAAAGAGTTTTTAGGTCAAAAGCGCCGTACCCTCTTCTTTCCCACACCACAATCATATCATATCAATAAGTAATGTCCAGGTGGTTCCCCCTCGAATCCAACCCGGAGGTCATAAACAAATACGTGCTCGATCTTGGCCTTTGCTCCTCCTACACGTTCCACGACGTTCTCTCGACCGACGCTTGGGCAATAGATATGCTTCCTTCTTCCCCCCAGTGCCTCCTTTTCCTATACCCAATTTCCCCTCCTCAAGAAGAGTGGAGGGAGAGTCAGGCGAAATCTGAGGTGAGGCAGCTGCTGCAGCGAACAATAAATTAATAATAATGGGCATCCACATCCACTACAACCACTACAAACTAACCATAACCATAACCATAACCATAACCCACCTTCATTTCATTTCATTCATTTTGATTTTGCTCGGGGTTCGCATCGCAGGATTTCGCAACAAATCTCTCCAACGTGGATTTCTTCGTTGAGCAGAACATTGGAAACGCGTGCGGAACGATTGGAATTCTCCACGCTTGTGGCAATCTACCCAAGGACGCTCTCGTGGAAGGGAAGTGGCTGCACAAGTACTTTGCTGGCAGCAATGCGGATGACTCGACCCAGACCCAGACCCAGTCCAATGCTCAACGGTTGGAATCTGATCCCGAGATCCAGAAGGTCCACACAGCTGCTTGCAGCAGTGAGGCGAACAGCACCGAGCGGGGGGACTTGGACCAGATTGTTAACACCCACTTCGTTGCCTTTGTACGAGGCAAGGACGACCAAGTGTACGAAATGGATGGTAGGAAGGAGGGTCCTGTTTGCCATGGGCCAATCGGTGGGCCAATTGGTGGGACGGGAAGATCTTTTGGTGAGGTTGCTTGCGGGGCAGTGAAGGGGTTCATGTTGCGAGACCCTGATGAGATCAAATTTACGATTCTGGCTATTTGTAAGTCGTAAAATTTCTTAAAACCAAAAACCAAAACCAAAACCGACGATATAGGCATTCCTAATAGGCTTGCAGAAAGTAGAAAGTAAAACAAGAAAACATTTCGGACACGTTAAAAAAACCCCATGGTCGTTGAGAAGTATTTTGGAGGAATGCGGAAACGGGTGGTGGGATTTCCTCCACTCGTGTTGAACAAGGAGCAGTGCGACGGAGCAATTATGGAGTTCAACGACTTAAAAAATAAGGGCTCTGGCTTGGGCACTGCCACCGTGACAATGTTCGCGGCTCTCGCACTTCTACAAGCGCGTCGCAGGGATTGATTGATCAGGTACTTCAAGCCTTAGATGTAGGAGAGGATCGATAATAAGGATAGTATGAAATGTTGCTATTCAATCAATCCAATGTTTATTGTTGTGTCCAATCTTTGGCTGTTTTATGAAATTGCCGGTGTCGGTCACCCCTCTGCTAATTCCCTAGATTTTGGTTTCCACCTGGTCGGGGTGATCTGGATTGGGAGGTGGGCTGGGGAGAGGAAGGAGAGGATCTCGGAGGTTACGTTGTAGCCGCCATTGTACACACACTCACCGAGTAGCCTCATGACTTTCTCGAGGGTTGAGCTTGGTGTGTTTTCGTTTGGTTCCAAAAACGACACAAATTCCCACTTATAGACAATGTGGAGAATGAGATTGAGGATGGGGGTGAGGCCCGTGAGGTGGTACTCTCGGCAGGGGGTGATTCTAACCGTGTGGTCTTCGTTGGCCGAAACAATGAAGTTGGAATCGGCCGTGATGGTGAGCTGGTTGGTGAAGGATTCCTGCTTGAACGTGTGCTTGAGCTCGAAAGTCTCAGCATCCCAGATCTTCATCGTTTTGTCGTCACCGGCACTCACAAGAATACGCCCGTTGGGGGAGTATGAGACGCAAGTGACGCGATTGGTGTGAGCCTGGTCGATGCTCTTCACCAAGCTTCCATCGGCAGGGTTCCAAAATTTGATGGATCTATCGTCACTTCCCGAGCAAAGGAGCTTGCAGTCGGGAGAGAACGAGAGGGACAAGACGCTGCCAGTGTGGCCCTCCAACGTGTGCGCTAAGATGGCATTTCCCTCGTTGAAGTTGTAGAGGTTGATGAGATTGTCGAAGCTTCCAGTAGCCAGCTGCTTGCCGTCGGGGGAGAAGCACACTGCCCAAATATAACTCGTGTGATCCTCAAGCACTTGCACTCTCGTCCACTCGCCACCCTCCCCCGACTCCGACCAAATAATCATATTACCCCATCCACCAGAAGCAAGGTGGGAGCCTGATGGAGAGACGGTGACGCACTCAACACCAAAGGTCGTCGTCATGGTCTGGACCAACTCGAGGGAAGGGCTGAACACCTTCAGAATTCCATAAGAATCATCACCATTGTAATCGTCAACATCTTCTTCTAAGTCGTTATGCCAACCACAAGCCACAAGTCCCGAGCCATTTGGAAGATAGCAAAGACCATAAACACCTTCAGCAAAAACATTGTCAGCTCGATATTCTACCTTGTTGGAGCTGGTCGAGTGGATGACGATTGACCCGTAACAACTACCCGATGCCACATGACCGTTACTCCGCAACGCCACGCAACGCACTTCATCATTATGCCCGTGGAGGAGCTGTTCGTCCATCTTCAAGACTAAATTTAGTTTGGACTGGAGGTGGGACGAGGGCTTGAGGGGTGTATTTCCGGGTTACTGGGAGAAAAAAGGGTCGAAGAGCAAGCTGGTGCTTATTTAGGAGCTGTAGCGGCAATAGGAAATGTGCTGACGATGTTTGTTAATCTCTGGGAAACGAAAGAACATTTTTAAGGTATAGTTCAAACGCTACCCCAGCAAACACATACTCACCACCCATACTAACCCAATTCTCCTTGCCCCAGCAACCCACTTTCCCAACCGTATCGAGATCTTTTCACGAGCATATCCTTATGCCTTCCAATGAGCACCACAAGTGGCTCAAGAAGCGTGATTGGCCCGCGGTACAAAGAGTCATGATTGACCCAGATCGGGACGTATATTTGCTCAGGAGAAAGTACAAGGAGAGAGATGAGCATGGACGACTGCCACATCATTGGATGGCAGCGAAAGCTCAGACACACACACATACTCTTGCCGATGTGGGCGTGGAGTCGATTTGCAGGAATCCAGAGGCCCTCACCACACGAGACAATAAAGGCGAAACTCCCATCGACATTGCCAGTAGGAGTGGAGCCTGTGCTGATATCATCGGCTTGCTCTCCCTCACTCCCGAGGAAGCTCGTTCGTTGGGTGGTAAGGAGATGGTCCGCTTGTACGCACCAGTGGCTTATTGGAAGAGTGAGATGGCTTTATGGATCAAATCACGATCGTATGCAGACTGCCACAAGTTCATCAACGAGCACGATGACGAGTTATATTTCAATTTTAAATATCAACTATCTATCCAATTATTGGATACCATGGTCTCCTCCATAGTAACCTCCACTCCCGTGATGAACGCCGCTACCTCCTTTGCCTGGTCGAAACCCAGCTTGAGCAAGTAGGCGCTGTTCCGCCCGTAGCTCTTGATGCCAAGAATGAAGAAATTCGGCTCTGGGCTCTTCAAAACATCAATACCTGCGCTAACTTGAGCCAAGCAATCGCCGCCGCCCGCACCCAAGCTCGCGGCCAGCTTCATCGGCCCCTGGCTAGCGTAGCAGTAGTGGACCTGCAATTCCTCGGTGGTCGACTGGTCGGGCTTCAAGCCCACGTTGTTGTAAATCTTGTGCACTCGGATCTCGTCAGGGACGAAACCTTCCTGCTCGAGCTCGGGGATCAGCTCCTCCAGCGTGAGGGTGATGAATTCGGCGTCGGCCCCGCCAACGCGGGTAACTTTCGAGCAACAGGCATTCGCGAGCACCTTGCACCGCTCGTCTTCTTCTTCGCCGAAGCCGAAGCAGAGTTCGTTTGAGGAGCTACAGAGATCAGCGCGGGAGGGGAGGATGTCGTTTTCGATGACTGGGTAAAGTGGAGAGTCCTCGGTTGGGACTCGGCGCATTAGCCAGTACACCCGGAGGGTGTTTTTCCTCCCCAACAAATTTCTCACGGTGGTTGCCGCGCTATACCCGCTCCCAAACACTGCGTAACAGTTGTCCTTCGTGTCCTCGTCGAAATAATCGTCGGTCAAATCGTCCGCAATGTCGTTGCAGAGATGGTGAGCGTCCCCAACTAGGGACCGCTCTCCAACAGCGGGAATGCCCCCGCGACCGAAAAACGTGGGAGTTGGGTGGTGGGCACCGGAACAGTCAATCACATGGGTGAAATCCTGCAAAATTGACTCTGAAACTGTCACAACTACACCAGCACCAGCACCAAAACCACCACCAACACCAGCACCACCACCAACACCAGAGTCGGAATTCGAATTGGAATCAGAATTCGAATTCTCCACCGATCTGGGAGCGGTGGTGGTCGTTTCAACCAGGGCCACGAAGTTGGAGTCGGCACGGCCTAACATACTCTTCTTGAGGGCCTGAGACCGAGACAGAGAGACCAGAGTAGTGTTGTAACTGATTGTTACCGAGGGGTGGCTGCTGAGAATTTGGGAGAGGGGAGAAATGTACAGGTCGCAGTACTCAGCGCCTGTGGGGCAGGCGGATGGCTGGGAATTTATTTTTTGGGCAACCGCGGGAGGGAGAAGGGACAAGGAGGACGACGACACATTCAATCTCCACGGAGAGAAAAGGGAGACATTAGGCCAGTGGGAGAGAATGTTAGAGCCGGCGGAAGAACCGCGTTCTATTATTGTTATTGAGGGGAGGGGAGGTTGGTTGGCGGGGTCAGGGGAAGATTGGTGGGATTTCAGGATTGCCGAGGCTGCCTCCAGGCCGGCTGGACCTGCTCCAACAATGAGGATGGACATCGTATATCGATCGTACCGAAAGAAGGTTGGAAGGTGGGTTTTGGGCTAGAATAGTGTCGAAGAGCAGCAAGCTGTGACAAATTAAATCTAGTTATGCAATTCACCTATGCTATAGCATATGTTATTGTGTTGTTTTTCTCTATTTTGATTTTGAATTTCTTCAATCTCATTCGATTTCACGGTCCCTGGTAACTATTGTCCCAAATTCCACCACCCTAGCACCATTCTAACCCAATTCTCCTGCCTTGCCCAGCAAAACTCACTTCACTCTCTCCCCATTCTCGTTTGAGATCTTTTCACGAAGCATATCCTTATGCCTTCCAATGAGCACCACAAGTGGCTCAAGAAGCGTGATTGGCCCGCTGTGCATGGAGTCATGGTTCACCAAGATCGGGAGTTAGATTTGCTCAGGAGCAAGTACAAGGAGAGAGATGAGGATGGACGACTGCCACATCATTGGATGGCAGCGAAAGCTCAGACACACACACATGCTCTTGCCTATGTGGGCGTGTTGTCGATTTGGTTGAATCCAGAGGCCCTCACCACACGAGACAATAAAGGCGAAACTCCCATCGACATTGCCAGTAGGAGTGGAGCCTGTGCTGAGATCATCGGCTTGCTCTCCCTCACTCCCGAGGAAGCTCGTTCGTTGGGTGGGAAGGGGATGCGCCGCTTGTACGCACCAGTGGCTTATTAGTGGGATGAGATGGCTACGTGGATCAAATCACGATCGTATGCAGACTGCCACAAGTTCATCGATGAGCACGATGACGAGTTGGTGCGTGAAGTGCTCAAATACTTCAATTCTGAACTTCTTCGACAGGTTGCTTGCTGCAGCCAGGCATACAGCGACTCCCTTGTGTTTCTTGCTCTTCGAATGATCCATCGGCACCCACTTTCCCTTACCGATAAAAACGTCCAGGGCAACACAATGCTCGAGTTTGCCGAGTCTACCCAATTTAATGCGTGCAAAGAAATCCAAAACATCCTCCGCCTCACCCGCGCCTACATCTCCTCCACCCCCTTCCCCACCCTCCTCCTCCAATCCCTCCCCACCAAACACCACGAGATCTACGGCCCCTACAACACCGTCTGCCAGTTCATCAAGCACATGAAGTACGACAAGGCTGAGCTGGTCGAGGTGGAGGATGTGCTGAAGCCGACCCGCCAGTGCGTCGTCTGCAAGACTTCCACGACAAAATCGTGCGGAAAGTGCCAAACCAGCTACTTCTGCAGCGCCGAGTGCTTAAAATCTGCGTGGAAGAAGCACAAGAAGACGTGCAAGGCGCCGACGGGGGTGGTGGCGACTGAAGCCGAGCTCCGAACCCTCCACAAGGGCATGGCCCTCCTGAATATGTGCATACAGAGAAATGGGGCTGGGGATGGGCCAACGAGTGTGGTGGTGGAATTCCTGTTGCCAGGTCCAGCCTATTGAACAAAAACACAATGTTTTTTTATAATTTTCTTATTAATTCCTCATGCTATGCTATGCTATGCTCATGCTACGGAGTCGCGTCTCAAGAAATCTAATACCACACTTGTGGGTCCGTCTCCCGCTCCAGGCTCCTGGATGCACCGGTTTAACAGCAGCATGCCCTCGTGCAAAACCCGCAATTCTGCCTCACTCGCCGACACCCTCGTCGGTGCCTTGCACGTTTTCTTGTGCTTCTTCCACGCCGATTTCTGGCACTCGGCGGAGCAGAAGTAGCTGGTTTTGCACCGTGCGCAAGCTTTCGTCGTGGTGGTCTTGCAGACGTCGCACTGACGAGTCGGTTTCTTCAGAACGTCCTCCACCTTAAGAAGCTCAGCCTTGTCGTACTTCATGTGCTTGATGAAGGTGCAAGCGGTGTTGTAGGTGCCGAAGACCTCTTCGTCGACGAACTGCTTGGGGAGGTGTTGTCGGAGGAGGGTGGGGAAGGGGGAGGAGGAAATCTGGGTGGGGGTGAGGCGGAGGACGTTTTGGATCTCGCTGCACGCATTGAATTGGGTAGACTCAGCATACTGGATGACAGTGTGGCCATGGATGTTTTTAGAGGTGAGGGAAAGTGGGTTCCGATGGATCATTCGAAGAGCAAGAAACACGAGGGAGTCGCTGTATACCTGGCTATAGCAAGCAACCTGTCGAAGAAGTTCAGAATTCCTGTATTTGAGCACTTCACGCACCAACTAGTCATCGTGCTCATCGATGAACTTGTGACAGTCTGCATACGATCGTGATTTGATCCACGTAGCCATCTCATTCATCCAATAAGCCACTGGTGCGTACAAGCGGAGCATCTCCTTACCACCCAACGAACGTGCTTCCTCGGGAGTGAGGGAGAGCAAGCCGATGATCTCAGCACAGGCTCCACTCCTACGGGCAATGTCGATGGGAGTTTCGCCGTCATTGTCTCGTGTGATGAGGGCCTCTTCATTCAAGTCAATCGACGACACGCCCACACTGGCAAGATCATGAGTGTGTGTCTGAGCTTTCGCTGCCATCCAATGATGTGGCAGTCGTCCATGCTCATCTCTCTCCTTGTACTTTCTCCCGATCAAATCTAAGTCCCGATCTGGGTCAAGCATGACATCTCGTGCCGCGAGCCATTCACGCTTCTTGAGCCACTGGTGGTGCTCATTGGAAGGCATATCTTTTTGACCGATTTCTATATTTTGGAAGCGTTTATGGCAATCCCACTTCGTCCAGCTGATATATCTGTACTACTCACTAAGTTGACAAATGTGTTGCAAGAGGTTTTTGTAAGTCGTGTGAAATTTTGCGATTTTGGATTTTCGAAACGCCGGCACGGTCACCCCTTGACCATCCGAGGCGAAATTGGTTTGCTCATAATTCATCAAGGTTAGTGCTAGTTATCCCCCCTTTGTCCTGTCCCAGCCCTCCGCCTGCCCCACACACCCCCCAAACCGAGCTTTTGTACCCCCACCTGTCTCGAGGTGGTCGTGGTCGTCGATCGATCGGCCGAACACCCCCCAAACTGAGCCCCCATCGTTTAGCCCCTTCTCCCCCCCCCCTCCTCCTCTCCCAGCCCCCTTCCCGTGCAACCTTACCCCCCCCCATCCACCCCCCAATCCCCTCATTGCAGCAACCTTTGCCCATCCCTTGCCCCATTTCAAATCGGCTCCATCAGCAAACCCTCGGTTCTACTCAATGATTATCTTGTTGCCCAAAAAGAGCCTCCTTTTTCTCAACTATCCTGTCGCTCCTGCTGTTGCTGTTCTGCTGTTGCTGTTCGTGCTGGTCCGTCCCTATGGTCTAGCGGCATGATACCTCTTTCGGGTAGAGGTGGTCAGGGGTTCGATTCCCCTTGGGGACCACCGGCAGCACGAACAAAAGCACAGCACAGCACAGCACAGCACAACGCAGCACAGAAAAAATGAGAATGGAGGCAAGGCGTGGCGACTTTTATGAGAGTTACACAATCGATCGATCGCCAACCACCACCTTCACCCACACCACACTACACACCACACTACACACCACACTAACCCCCCTACCTCTTCCACTTCCTCTCCCTCTCCCTCTCCTCCACCCCCCCCTCCAATAGTCTCTATCAACCAAATAAATCAATATGCAAAACGAAGCTGGACTCAACGTTGACCTTTATGTGCCCAGGAAGTGCTCCTACACAAACCGTCTCATTTCTGCCAAGGACCACGGAGCCGTGCAGATCAACGTTGGAAACATTGACTCCCAGACCGGACTTTTCACCGGGGAGAGTTCTCCCTTTGTGATCAACGGCTATTTGAGGAACAGGAGTGAGGGGGATATGGCCTTGGTGCACGTTGTTGGGAAGAATGATGCTTCAAAGGCGATTTGAAAAAAAAAGTTCATAGAAAATTAATAAAAAGTCAACCCTAGGAATAATACACTTTCATTTATTCATGTAGCATGCAGTATTTCTCCTTCTCTCCTCTCTTCTCTCTTCTTTCTTCTCTCTCTTCTTTCTTCTCTCTCTTCTCTCTCTTCTCTTCTCTCTTCTCTCTTCCTTTTCCTTTTACAACCCTTCCCTTCCGTCCCCTTTTACTTCCCTTCCCTTCCCTTCCCTTCCTTCCTTTCTTTTATTATTATTTCCTCACACAAAATTGTTACTACCTGAACTGAGGAAATTTTGCTTTGTCAGTCCACTTCTGCGAATTTCCCTGGTTCTTGATCATCTTGCTCCTGTCAAACGCGTCGAGCTGTTTGTGGCTGGTAATCATCCAGCAGGTGGCGCTTCCGCGCCTCGAGGCCAGCGTGCTCCACGCCAGAAAGAGCCTCCAGAGCCTGCACAGCTGCTCGGGGTACTTCTCGCCAATCTTCAGGCCTTCGAACTCGTTCCTCTTCCACTCGTTGTACCACTCGTGGAGAGTCAGGGAGTAGTGAATTCCGACGTTCTCGACGCTTTCAACTTCCAGCCCCGCCTGCTCGAGCTGCAGCACGTACCAGTTCAGGGGGGTAGAGGCATCGGCTCCGGGGAAAATGTACTCTCCCATGAAGAAGGCCCAGGCCAGGTCCTTCCAGTCGCTCCCCTTCCTAAAGCCCGCCACCTGCATGTAAAAAGCTCCCTCGTCGACCAGGTTCCTCTTGACCTTTTCAAGGTAGATTTGGAAGTTATTCAAGCCCACGTGCTCAGCCATCTCGACACTGCTGATGGCATCGAACTTCTCCTCGTCGGGAATGTCCCTGTAGTCCGTGACTATGAAGTCGATGGTTCCCTTGTTGCCCTTGACCTCCGGGTTGTTCTCCCTCGAGTACTTGGCTCCCTCCTCGCTGAGCGTAACTCCCTTGGCGTCGGCCTGGAAGTTCCTGTACGCGTAGCCGGTGAGAGTTCCCCATCCGCAGCCAATGTCCAAAAATCGCTGTCCAGGTTGGAGCCGAACTTTCTCGCAGATCTGAGGTGTGGGGGTGGGTGAGGTGGGGGGTTAGTTTAGTTTTTAGTTTTGTATTTGTTTAGTGTTTGTTTCGTTTTTTGTCTTGTTTTTGTCGTCTTGTTTTTGCCTTGTTTTTGCCTTATCTCATAGCTCACCTTCCTCATCTTGTTGTCCTGCGCACTGCACAAATCGTCCGAGTCCTTCTCGAAAACTCCGCTGGTGTAGATCATGGGCTTTCCCAAGAAGGACCTGAAGAAGTCGTTGCCGCGATTGTAGTGCTCGGCTATCTCTCTCTTGGTGGTCTTCTTGTCCTTGCTGGTGGAGTTTCCAATGTTTGGGAAGAGCTGCAGGATGAGGAACTTGAGCACACCCCAGCTGGGCATGTAGCAGGTGTACTCATCCGAGGACTCGAGTGCCTCCAACACATCCATGGTGAAATCTATGGCGTCATCGAGGTAAAGGGTGACCAGAATGCCGGCCGGAATCTTCTTCCCAGACCACCGTTTCTTGGCTTTTTCGCACTTGAAGGTAATGTATTGGGACTGCCGGGGGGCGGCGGGAGTCATGTGGTGTTTAAGCTCATACGCACCAATAATTGCTAGGGCAGGGAGAGGGGACAGGAGTTTACCAAACTTCATGCCTGACTTGTAAAGGCCAACTGCACCGACAGCTGAAGTCACAAGTGCCCCCACAACCCCAAAATTCATTCGCTGCGAGGGGCAGTTGTAGCTACGTGCAAGAATTGGCGCCAGCTGGATCTTTTCGGACTTTATGAGAGGCATTATAGGGAGAGAGAGAGAGAGAGAGAGAGAGAGAGAGAGAGAGAGAGAAAGAGGGGAAGGTGGTGGAGTGTTGGCGTTCGGGTACTGTGGTGCTGAGTGTTAGAGAGAATAGAAAAAATAGGGGGTTGCACTTGTAACAAAGGGAGTTGGAAGATCATGTTGTTTGGGATGTTAAGGCAAAGTAAGGTTGTGTTACCTGAGCTGTAACCACTTCGAAAGAAAATTTGAAGATAAGCTTGATTTTATTTAGGTGCCAGCTTCAAAAAACTTTTCAAGATTTCACACACACAAAACTTTAATTTCTTCACAATGTGGAAGAAGCAAGCAAGAAAGCAAGCAAGCAAGCAAGCAAGCAAGCAAGCAAGCAAGCAAGCAAGCAAGCAAGCAAGCAAAAAGAAAAGGATCGACGACCCACTGCACTCAATTAATGCACTCAATTCGTACATGGATATTAAAAACAGTTGTAGGTCGAGTAGCAGATAGCAGAAAAATGGCATTGAGTTTATTCATATTCAAATTCATATTCTAAATATTCTTTTGCTCTTCATTTATAATATCTTTCACCACCAACTTTCCATTCCCTTTAAAATAGAAAATATTCTTCGCTTGAGGTCGTTTTTTCGAGTTCGTCTGCAGACCTCTCTTCCCCCCCGCCCCCGTCTGTTGAGCTTTCCGTTCCCCCGTATTCGTATTCGTATTCATATTAATTCGCTCGTCAGAATCTTGCAGGAACGAGGTGCTTGGCCAATTTTCCTTTGGAGGCCGAAATCCCGCCGTCTCCTTCTCCTTCTCCTTCTCCTTCTCGCTTACTCCCACTCCGAACATCGGTCGACCCATCATTGCTTGCTCCAGCTGTTGCGTCTTCTTGAGCAACAAGTTCCTCAGTTGTTGTTCCCCCTTGGGCTCGTAGATGCCAATTTTTGTGGCCCCAGGTTGGGTTTGTTGCTGCTGCTGCTGCTGCTGCTGTTGCTCACCATGAATTTGACTTTGACCTCGACCTTGACCTTGGTTGAAATTCTTCCTGTTGGGGTAAGGGTCGTAAACCCTCCCGTCGCACAACGCCCGAAACCTAGACCCAAACTCGTCGAACCGGTAGCCAATGGCACCGACCACGCCATCCCACCTATTCTTGACCACCTCGACGAACTTGACTTGCCGCTCGCCCCCCGGGTCGGCCTGCAGCAAAATCACCATGTCGGCCTCTTGGGAGAGCTTCACGCCACCGTACAGGGAGTTGATGGTCAAGGGAGGTTGGTCAACAGAAACGGATTGCGACGACTCTTTTCGAGGGTGGGCAACGATCGTGACGTTGACCTGCGCCGAGCGAAGAAAGGCGCCAAAAGAATTGAGTGGAATAATGTTAGTTCAGTAATGGATTTAGCAATTATGTACCTACCCGTTTCGCGCACTTCATCGCGAGTGGCGAGTATGTATGTATGTATGTATGTATGTATGTTCGTCTTCCTCAAAGCTCGCTCGCTTCGCTCGCTCACCTCGAATTCGGTTGCAAAGGCACGCATGGCAGAAACGGCAGCGTCCTGGAGGGCGAATTTATCTGCAAGTCACACACGAATACGAATTGAGTGGAATAATGTTAGTTCAGTAGTGGATGTAGCCATTATGTCTGTAGCCATTTCGCGGGATTCACCGCTGCTCGTCTTCTTCAAAGCTCGCTCGCTTCGCTCGCTCACCTATGCCGGAGGTTTGGATCTTGCTCTTCCATTTATTAACGTTGTTACTATTGCCATTATTGGACCCCCAACCCCCCCCACCACCCCCGGTATCGGGCATCATAAACTGCAAATTATCGAGTATAATATGCGTGACCCCATTAACCTTGACCGCGTGCTCCATCCCGTCCAAGATCTCGCTCAGCACCGTCCCGCCGTGGAAGGTGAGGAGGTGGATGGGCAGGTCCTCGAAGCGGCTCGCCGCCGCCTTGAACCTTGCCGATTTCAGGGCTTCGCCGAGTGAAGAAGGCGCGAATACGAATCGAGAATATATAATATTAAATTAGTAGTGGCTCGTATGCTCGTCTTCATCAAAGCTCGCTCGCAGTATTTCGCTCGCTCACCTATGGATCTCTTGGACGGTTCCCCAAAAGCCTTGGGCGCTTCGATCTCGATCTCGAAAGTGTCCTCCTCCTCCTCCTCCTCCTCTTCCTCCTCCTCTTCCTCCACCTCCACCTCGTATGCTTCCCCTGCGTCGGCCTCGATGCTCTGCATTTGGTCTATCATCTTCCGCACAAGCCGATCGCTCTTAACTTCGAAGCTGCACAAGACAAGAGAAGGTTAAGGAATGGGTTAGCTTTGGGTTAGCTTCGCTTCGCGCTTCGCACTTATCTATTGTCCTGTCACACTTTCTGTCACAAGGCTCCCTCGCGGCTCGCTTCGCTAACTCACCTCCCCCAGAGCACCCCTCCCTCCCGCCCCTTCCAGTCCCCCACCATCTTGCCATTTTTGTCCTTCTTCTCGTTCTCTGTGAGGCTCGCAAAGTAGCGCGCAATGTCTACGGTGATTTGCGACATGAAGGTCGTTTTCCCTCCTCCAGTGCCGCCAGACACGACGCACAGCTCCCCTGGACGCCAGCCCTTCGTTATCGAGTCGAGGGATGGGAATTGCGTCTGTGTTTGTGTTTGTGTTTGTGATTGTGATTGTGATTGTGATTGTGTCTCTGTCTGCTCTGCCATGCCCCCCACCTCCCCAAAACTCGGGCTCAGCACCCCCCCCCCACTGAACGGGTCCCGCTCCCCGTCAAACACCTTGAACCTGAGCTCCTCGTCACCCTTGAACGACGTGATCTTGGGGTGCGATACTCTCGTTGCCGACGCGATGAGCTCTCGGATTATCGCCGGGCCGACGTGGGTCGGCTCGAGCCGCAGCGCGTCGTTGGCGTCCTTGGGGGGCCAGAACTTTTTGTTTATGCCGCCGCTCCTTTTTATTTCCTCCCGCCGGGCCTTTGGCAAATTGTCCAGGCTGCGCCGAGCGAAGCGCCGAGCGAAGAGCCGAGCGAAGCGCCGAGCGAAGCGCCGAGCGAAGCGCCGAGCGAAGCGAGTGTTGAATGGAATAATGATAATGTTAGTTTGTAGTGAATGAGCCATTATGATTATGATTATGATTATGATTATATTACGTCTGTAGCCATTTCATTTCGCGGGTTTTGATTCATCGCGAGTATTCTCATTCTCGTCTTCATCAAGGCGAGCGGAGACTGCGAGCGGAGACTGCGAGCGGAGACTGCGAGCGGAGACTGAGACTTTCGCTCGACTCACCTCACGACCCTGACTCGGTCGACGCCGAGGAGCTTGCTGAACTTTTCCACCGCCTGGCGGCCGGCAGCATCGTCGTCGAAGTAGAGGTAGAACTGCGCCGAGCGGAGCGGAGCGCCGAGCGAAGCGAGGCGCATACAATGGTTAGCATAGTTTAGCATATTTAAGCATAGTTTAGCATAGTTTAGCATAGTTTAGCATAGTTTAGCATAATTAAGGCATAGTTGAACATAGTTAAGCATAGTAAAAAGGAAGCAATATGCATAGCTTGTGTTTTGTGTCTGTAGCCATTTCCGCTCGTTCGCTCGTTCGCTCGCTCACCTTGTCAAACTTGTGAGGGTTCTCGGGTGGGACGAGCAGGTTCACACAGTCTTCGGGGAGGTTGCTCGCTCCGGACGGCAGCGAGAGGACGTAGGGGGGTGGGGTGGAGGCTAGCTCCGAGCCCGGGCCAACGTCAACGTCAACGTCAACACTTTCACCAGCACCAACGTCCTGCTGGGAAAGGGACTGGGAGACAGCTAGAGCGTCGAATTCTCCCTCGGTCAGGATTATCGATCGGGGGCGGAGTTTGTTGGCGGCGTGGTCTATTAGGTGGTACCCGAAGAAGGACCACGCGCCGGAGAGGGAGTCCTTTCCCGACGGCTGGGGCGAAATCTTCGCCGTCATCCTCTGGTTCCCCTTGTTCACGATGCTCCTGTACTTGATCCTGGTGAGAACAAGCGGCTCGTCAACCTCTCCCTCTTGCACGACGTCCTCGAATTTTTGTTTGTTGCTGTTGCTGTTGCTGTTGCTGTTGCTGTTGCTGTTGCTGTTGCTGTTGCTGCTGCTGTTGCTGTTGCTGTCGCTGTCGCTGTCGCTGTTGCTGTCGTTCTGCTCCTGCTCCTGCTCCTGCTCGGCAAAATGAAAATGATCCGTCACAACAATTTTCTTATCCCCTTGGTCTCGGTCGCTATTCTTCAACATTTCCATGGGCAGGAACCACGGGAACGTCACGGTTCCTTCGCCCCTCCACGTCCCGTCCCTCTGCCGGAACTGGTGCTCGCTCGAGCTGGCGTACCCGACGCCGTAGCGGAGGAGGGTGGGCAGCGTTATGCACCGGTCGTGGAGGAGGTATTTTAGGGCGATTGCAGGCTCTGTTGTGGGTTTTGATGTTGTTAGGAGGGTGGTGTAGAGTGTTTGGAGGGTTGGAGAGGGGGGTGTTGTTGTTTTTGTTTCGGTTGTTTCGGTTGTTTCGTTTGTGGGGGTTGCTTTGGGGGTGGGGGTTGTGGGGGTGGGAGTTATTGTTGTTGATAACCTGGGAAAGGGAGATTTTTTTTGTAGCTGGTGGAACTTCTCCCTGTTTGCATATTCCCACCAAGTACCCTTACTCCCGCACCGGAGACAATTGTAACCGCCTTTTCCAGGCTGGGTCAAATCATCGCCCCTACTCCAAATTGTTAACTTAAACTCGTTCGAAGGGTCGTCTTTCGTGTCGTGGCAGTATTTGCAAGTTTTTATTTGGTACGAATTGTTCGAAGGGACGTGGCGGAAGGGGGTTCCTTCGTGGTTCAGGAAGTTCTCTATTTCGCCTGGCGTGCCGCATGTTTTTGGGTCGTACAGCTCCAAGGTGGAGCTGGAGCTGGAGTTGGAGATATGGTTGGTGATAGGGTTGGAGAAAGGAGTGGAGGGAAGGAGAGGGGAGAAGTGTTTTTTTTTGGAATATTGGGTGAAGTTGTTGGGATTGTAGATGACAGGAGTGGTAGGGGTGGAGGAATGTTGGAAATGATGCTCTTGTGATGCTGAACCACAACCACCAGCAGAAGCAAACGATCTTGATCGACGACAACTGTGTAGAAAACAAGGATTCAGCCGCCGAAGCATGAAGGAGCGGACTGGACTGGCTAAAGTATGGTTGAAAACCTTGTATGCTTGGTGTAAATTAAATGGCTAAAGTTTAAGGGGGAAAAAAAATGAAAAAAAGAACCAAACCCCGCGTTCACGGAACCTTTATAAGAGACAATTTCAATGAACCAATTGTTATTGTTATCGTGCACGCTCGTCATGGCCATCGTGAAAATGTCCAACGGTTTTGTCTCGATAACTACAATCTGTCGATCACAAACAACAATGCAGAAATCAAAACACTACTACTCCATCCCACCCTCAACTCCCCCCTCCACCCCCCCTATCCCCCCCTCAACTCCCCCCTCCACCCCCCC